>JANHGD010002185.1:355102-367767 GCA_027560375.1 Imantodes cenchoa
ATTGCTAGCTGGGGCAGAGATTTCAATAATATTTTCAGATTATTATAGTTATTATTACTATTATAACTGAGGTTTATTATTGATAGGTAAATTCCTCTGAAATCAATTTTTTTTGTTTCCATGTCATGATTATCAGGCCAAGAATACTTACGATCCAGTGGTCTTAATTACAATTACTCAGAAATACATCTGATGGGTGAAGGTTTTGGGCTCTTTTACTTGCATTACAACAGTCCCTTTCTACTAGTATTTATGTGGAATTACATCTCATTTAAAGTAATGGCAGGATACCTGGCAGGATCTAATTTCAGAAGATTGTGATCTGGTTTGGTGACTGACTGTTGAAAGTGCTGTTAGTATCAAGCTTGAAAAAAATAATTATCACTTCTAAGTTGTTCTACGGCTAGCCATGCAAAAAAAGTAGCCCTTGCTTGTGAAGATCTTCATTTCAGAGTTAATCCAGATGGATTTTTCTTTAATAGTGAACATATGTTGGAAAAAGATACCTAGTAGCCCTTTTATTATAGCATTATATTTTTCTTTTTTTCTTGTAATATATGTACGATTACAACATCTTTTACCTAATCACAAAAAGTGTAGGCAATTGTGGGCCAGAGGTCTGTAAAATATAAGTGTGAGAAATAGCTGGTGATCATATTCTTTTTATTTCAGAGAGTAAGACCATTTCAAAAAAAAAACCTTTATTATGTATGGTAAGTATTGTGCACTATACATATATAATATCAAATGATAAGAATATTTGCAGCCCTACCCCAAAGAAACACATTTTTTTTAGAAACAAATTCCAATGAATTCAGTGGGACATATTTGCCAAACCGCTACTTTATTTGGAAATAAATTATATGAGAATGGTGGGTTTACCTCCTCTCTAATTCTATGTAGTAAGAGCTATATTTTCAATTATTCCCATTTGATGATGGTACAAAGTAGACGTTTGGGGGATGGACGCTGGAATTGTGCGCTAAATCTATCGCATTCTTGCCAACAGTGTTTGCGTGTGGCACCTTGCAGATTTTAGTCTTATGTTTCCATAACAATTTAAGCAAATGAAATTCTTGGACAGTGCTTTTGGGCGTATATTTCTAGGGTTATCTTTTAACGGAGTAGTGGGGCTGCCTGAAACGTTTTCACCTGTGTCCTGGCTGCCCTCGCTAAACACTCTAAAGACCCAATATGGTTTACTTGACCTTTATTGTGTTTTATTAAAGCATAGGTTATGATTTACAGTGTTATGTGAGCTGAGCCTCGGGTTCCCCCCCCCCCCTCCTCGCGTTATAGGATGCCCAAGGAACGAAGGCGCCCTTTGCCTAATGTGTAATTGCCCAATTATCTACAGTAATATATAATTTTTATAATATCCAGCTAATGTCTCATATAGTCTAAATGAGGGTCGGGGAGAAACTCCAAGTACAGGAGGCACTGGCGGTTGCTTTTTACTGGATGGAAGTTATTAATGTAATCTGGAAAGGCTACATTTGACTTTCTGTCCCTTTCTCTCCCTCGGTTTAATCGACGGGGAAAGCCGAAGGCCCCCTCTCCACTCAGGCCAAAGAAGATAGCCGGGCTAGGTCCTCCAACCAAGTAAGGCCAGTGCCCTTGGCCAGGAGGGCACTTAATCCTCCCCAAAACTCGGGACCTTGGAAGTGGGCTGAATCTCTTCTGGTTAGTGCTGCGCTTGGCACACAGCTTTCTTCGGAACGGCCTGCGGAGAGCTCTGGGGAAGAAGCCAGCCCGGCTAGCTTTCTGCAATAAACGCTTAGTAATAGTTTCGTTGCGGTCTAAGTAGATGGTCGGGAAAAGAAAGAGGCAAGTAGTCCCGCATGTGGGTACTATTCATCAAATCAGCCGTGGGAAGAGCGAGGCATCATTTCTGAAGGAGAACCGCTTTTCTGGTGCGAAAGGAAAAGCCACGCCACTCGCTCAGACCTTAAGGCTTCGATAGAATCGTTTCAAGGGGCAGAGAGAGCCGAGGCCAGCTTTTGGCACACTGCGCGGGTCCCGATCCACCTACACAGAGACTTTCGGGGCAGCGGGAAAAGGTCCCGAGGCAATGCGCGCTCGTGGAGCTATCGCGGAATAGGGCTGTGAGGGGGACTTGAGGATGCATTCGCCGCCTGCCGAAAGCGCTCCCACGTTCTTTTTAGCGGGCTTAGGTCGGGTTTCTGTGCTTGTCCTTCGCCAGGTCAATTCTCTAGGAGTTTGATTTAACAGATTAACAGAGTTGGAAGGGACCTTGCAGGTCATCTAGTCCAACCCCGAGTTGGAGAAGGAGCAGAAATCACACAGCTTAGCCCATTAGATCTTAACTCCCAGTGCAGTTTACATTTCAATAGTAAATATAATAGATGGGAAAAATCCGCTGGCACCGTCCCCCTCAACAAACCAGGGTTTAAGACTATATTTCCTAAATCAAACTGAAGAGAATTCTTGAAATTCTACGATTCTGTTTTTCTGTCCCATAGTTGAGTATATGATCTAAATAACAGAGAAGGTACATAGTTTCCGATATTCCAGAATTTTCTTTTTTACAAAGTCTGGCCGTCCTGTATTGGGAGTAACGCCCATTGAATTCAGTTCGATACTTTCTGGACCAAAATTATCAAATGTGAAGCAACAGACATTACTTAACATTTTGAGTAATCCAGTCCCTCAAGACCTAATAGGACCGACTGGGAGCAGTGTGTAAAAATATGTACACTGCGCATTGTCTTGCATTAATTGAGATTACAAACTGGCGCGTTATTTGAACTCTGCTAAAGCAAATTTAAAATTCAAGGTAAGTGAATGGTGCAACCTACTTTGTTGCGGCCGCTACAGTCTTCTTAACAAAGCAAGAGACACGCCAGGCAGATGTTAAAAACATTGGGTAGCAGGATCCTAGGTATATACAACATAAAAGGATGCCTGCGTGTGTTGGGACAAGTCGCGACAGTAAATCCTAAAATGGGCGAATGAACAATATCTTTCCCACGTACTCGATACACACAAAATAAACTTTCAAGCCGTTTCGGTTGAAATACTGTCCTCTCTTCTGCTCGGTTCCCCCTCCCTCCATGAACATATCCTAGACAGAAACCCTAAACTCATGTTTTAGGAAGTAACTCCCGAGAAAACAAAAAACAAAAAATACGCGGTTCGAAAAACAGTTCCCAAACGAACTGCGGTAGCTCAGAGCGTGTGCGCTGCTTTAGTGGCAACAAGGGCAACTTTTACTCCGGGTGGAAAACGCGCGGAAGACCCTTCTCTCCTTTTGTCAAGCCTTTGGGAAGACCCTGAAACGGTGGGAACCCGAGGGATCAACACATTATCCATGGAACTGCTCTTGGAGGCGGGGGGGGGGGAGAGAACGCTCGGGAAAAATCAGCAGGAGCTTCTAAGGAGCACCTTATATTTTGGAAAATCAGGATGCTTTGCCCTTTTATGACTTCGGGAATCGGACTCTTCTCTCCGATTGCACCATTTAATCGATTTTCTCATTGCCCAGTTTTTCCTTTGACTTTGCATCCTCTCTCTCTTCCCATAAGTTCACGTCGCTAGAGATTTGTGTTCAGATGGCGGTTGAAAAGGAACGAAGAGACAATTCTACCGGAGGGGGGATCGTTTTTAAAGCCCTAGGACCCAGCACGCAGGCCTCGAATCGAATTTAAGAATGACTGAAATCCAAGGAAATTAAAGTCCAAGACTAAACGGTTCCAAGTTAAATATGTTATGTTCTTCGTTTCCACTTCTATCTTGTCCCTCTTTCAATCTATGCAATTGTTCCATGTAGATATTTAGAAAAATAGCCTTGTTTCTGTAAAGTCCTATTAAATTCAAGAGGTTTTCTCCAACTAAATGCATATGGTTTTCAGTGTAAACTTATATTTTTATAAAACAACTGTGATAAAGTACACTTAATCTAATAATGGCTGGGGAGAGGATAGCTGAGGAAAGGATACCCTTGAAAGGAATTCAGTCAGCTATGCAAATCTTACTAAAATGAACTTGGCAGGACTGAAACCTCACTACTTTACAAATAAAAGAATAAGAGGGAGGAAGCCTATACATTTGTGAAAACAATAAAATCTTCTCCACCCCCTTGTCTACTTTTAAACACAGTATACATTAGAAACAGCTTTGTCTATTAGATTTGTGCAAGCAAATGGCCATTTGGAAATCAATTGGCACAGGGGCGCATGCAGGTAATGTCCCTTTGTAAGTGTGCTCTGGTTACTGGGCACCATCAATCAAAGATGAACATTGTAGCTGCCTGATCCTGTGCAGGTTTGCTCAGCATTAACTACAACTATAGTTATTGGGGTTTATTCCCCCAAAAATTGTATCCAGTTTTTTTATCCAGAAATAAGTTCTTACATTTAGCGGGATTTGGTTCTGAATGAACCTGCATGGTATGATGATGATGGGCTCCTGTTTTTAAGTACTTGTTGAGGGCAGATTTGGCATTTCCAAACCAGTGCCCGGGTGCTTCATTGTCCCATGGGGGGAAAAAACAACACTGCAAGGGGTTTGTCCTTCTGACTCTCCAAAATACAGGAATCACCAAACTAAAGTTGTGCTTGCCTAAAACCATTGAATTCAAGCCATTTTAAGATTGTAGTTTTTGGATTTTAAATACAAGATTACACTTCTTTTCAAGAAGAACGCAATAAAGAAGACTGACTTTTTAATAAGAAAATAGTTATCCCATCTATACATTGCATAGATAGAGATAGAGAGATAGAGATAGAGATAGAGATATATAGATTATAGATCTATAGATATATATAGATATATATAGAGAGAAAGAGAGAGTAAGATACAGTTTCGCAGCCTTCCCTTACTTGATTAAGTGCCTCCAAATTGCTTTCAACTCCTAGCTACCACATAGAAGGATCCACAACTTAGGATCTTCATATCAGATGGGTGTCAATTTCCCAAATTCCCAGGCAACATACTGGGAATCAGGGAAACATACTTTCAACTCAGTTTAGGGTCCCAGTTTAAGGGAGAATATGGGGAGTTGATGCTAGCAATCAGTTGGATTGTGAAAAGATATGCTTTGATTTAATTCAATATATTTATCCTCTGTATGTCCCACTTATCACTGTTGAACAGTCTTGGCTATGTTTTTTAGGGTAAACCAGGCACAATTGCTAGTTATGGACCTTATTTGCTTTTTCAATTTTCCTTCAATATTAGAATAGAACAGAAAGAACAACAAGAAACTCTTGGAACTAAAGTCAGATCTATTTATGTTTACCCCAGAGTAATTATGGGATCCATGAAGATTACTTCTAAGTAAGTGTTAAATGGAATTGCATAAATAATTTATTTAATTATTTATTTTGAGTGGGAGATTGCATCCAGTTGGTGCAGGAGTCTTTTCTCCTGGATTTTATTTCTGAAGGTTGTAATTTATATTTAAGATTAGGGCAAAAGAAGTCAGAGCATTGCTTCACTCTTTTGTCCAGAAAGAGCCTTTCAATTTACTGAGTCCAAGGGAAACTAGCTGACAGCCATAAATAGGGGACTATCCCTAAAACTTGAATTGCACTCCCCTCAGGATCCATGCCTGGTTCCATTTCTTGCCTATAGCCTTATGTATTTAGGCCCTATTGAAATGTGGGAAAAAATCTTTTTATAGATTTGCTTATGCGCTGATATATTTAGAACATGGCATGCATAGGATCAACCAGCTCAACTGTCTTTTTCTACTTTTAATCCCAAACCAGTTTGCCCTAACCTTAAATATAATTCACAATTACTGTTTGGAAAAAAAAAGAAATTCCAGTGTCAATGACATTAAAAAGATAGTTGAATAAATTCTGGTGGAACAGAAATCCTCCTTAAAACTGCTTTAGGATTATGCTTTTCAGAAAAGCTATCTCGAACCAGTAGCATTTCTATCAGGCATTTTTACTCAGAAATTTTCCATTCAATTTAAGTCTGCCCACAGGATGGCAGCCTGAATCAGTTTCAAATCCACCAATATATTTGTTTGAGGTAGTTTATGGCTCAAACTCTCAAGAGAACTAATGGCAAAGATAGGTTTAATGAATGCAACTGAAGTTAAAACCAGCTGTTTTCTTAGCTGCCTTTGGATGATTTAGAATACAGTTTTGTACACACTTAAGTAGTACTTACAAAAAGATGAAAGCATATAATTTTGATTTACAAACCTTTGCATACTTACCTGTGAGTAGATCCCATTTAATTCAGGGAAACTTCTGAGCAGATTTGATGATTTAGAATGCAATTTTGTACACACTTAAGTAGTGCTTACTAAACAGATAAAAGCATATTATTTTGATTTACAAACCTTTGCATACTTACCTGTGGGTAGATCCCATTTAATTCAGGGAAACATCTGAGCGGATTTAACAGATTTCCTCTGTTAATTAAAAGAGGTTATGTTTTCCTAGAAGTATATTTTTTTAAGAGAACATCTACATGTAGAAAATATCTGTTTTGTGTAATAATTAACAAAGAGAAAGCTGGAAACCTTCATTTCCTTTGAAAAGTAAAATTATCTCCTCCAGCACTATGAAAGATGAGCAAACTGCCCAATTGTTTCCTCCCGATAGCACTGTGAGGGGACAGGGCATCAGATGCTTTCAATTCACAGAATTGTTTATTATTTAATGGAAGCTTTGCAGTGGCTTCCTCTTCACCCCCAAGAGTCAGGTCACACTGTGACATTCTTCTGTACACAAATAGCCACCACTATCCAAGTGGACTGTTTGCTAAGGCCAAGGAAGGGCCTGGATTAACTGATAGCTGGTACTTCAGAACAGATCTGAAGATAATTAAAAATGGACTAATGTTACTATCTGATCATCTTTTGTCCTAAACCTAATTATTTCAAATTTATTTATTTATATACTTTATATTACAGTTCACTCAGGGATTCAGAATAGCTTATGAAGTGTTTTTATTTCTCCCCCCCCCCCCCCAAAAGCCCACTCTGTAAGGAAAGTTGGGCTAGGACAAAATGACAAAGTTACTCACAAATTCTCCATAACATTGGCAGGGTTTGCCGATCATATTAAGCATATTTGATCCTTTACAAACCAAACTTTAGACAGCTAAAGTCAGAAATACGCTAAGCCCACAAAATGACTTCTTGTAATGCTGTTGATCAGAATTGGCATCCCGGTTTGTTGTTACCACTATGTTTTGGTAGCCAATGGTGCAAGTTAGAAAACAACCAAGCTAGACCTTGAAAACAACCATAATAGGTTGGCTGCCTATCATGTTTTCTAACAGAAGAGCAAAGACAGGCGCTTCAGATGGTGAAGCTAAGGATGTAATCCCTATTGGTAAAATCTGGGAGATTTGCAAACCCAAAAGGTTGAGTTGTAATTTCACTTGCCCAAAACTCAATTCCATGCCAAATCCAAATCAAACTGCATTATGTTTGGTGTGATGCCTGAAACCTGACTGGTTTCATACATCTTTCAGTCATTATTTGTTTACACATTAGGGATGAGCAAACTATTTTGATTTCCACATCTTCTGATCTCTGAATGCTGAATGCTCTGAGTACTGAATGATCAGAGAGCATGACACAAAAGATTCCTGTTTTCAAAGTTTTAAAAAAGCACTATCCTTATTACATCTCCAATAATATGCTACTTTGGACAGTTCTTTTCCATAAAAACATAATTGAGTCCAATAAATTCTAAACATTATTTTTTACTGCATAAGTTGTAATTTGAGGTCCACTGAGATTCTTACTATAGAACTTAAGGCACTCCCTAGGACCCTAGGCAATATAGGAATTTCTAATTCTTAATTCCATTCATTACTTAGCATATGCATATCAAATTGGTTTATTGGTAACAAATATCTATAAAAACTAATATTATCTTTTTTCTGATTTGTAAAGTTGGGTTTCCCCATTAAGTCAATCTGGCACATGAACCAGAGGTGGGTTTCACCCAGTTTGAACCGGTTCTATGGAACTGGTAGTAACTTGGTGGCCCGGGTCGCTGGAACCGGCAGTGACCCAGGCCTGCCATGCCCCCAAACCTGCTCTTTCGTGGCGCCATAGGTGCCACCATCTTGTTTTTTGCTTCTGCACACATGCAGAAGCTGGGTTGTTAGCACTACACACGTGCACACTGCACGTCAAGGTACGAACCAGCAGTGAAAAAAACCAGATGTGAACCCTCCTTTTTGTCCTTTTCCCATGTATTCCCTTTTTCCAAATAAATTTATTAGACATTCCACTCCATAACTTTGTAATTGACATAATTGTTTCTAGAGTGTTCTAGTATATGTAGACCCTAATACTGTCCATCCAAACAAAGGTGCTATATATGTATATTCCAAAGTTGCACAAATCAGAAAATTAACCCCAATTGTTGGTTTCCAGTCTGAACATTTAAAAAACCTTCAGCATAATTTTGCAGAGGGGATTGTTTTGTTCCGAGTTTAAAGCCAAAAAAAATTGTTTTGTGTATGCTCCATTATTGACACAATATGCTAAGCTAGAAATCATTGTTTACAAACCACAATGGCTGAGTTTATACAATGAAGTAAGCCAAAGCCAAAGAAACAGCATGGCTTAGCATTGTCAGAAGGCAGCTCCCCCCCCCTCCCCCGCGTTTCACATTTCTCGTTGAGAAATGAAGACATCTTTACAGATGTAAAAAAACTTCATTTCAGGCAGAGTCAGTCAAACCTTTTGTTTCATAACCAGGTCTAGTGCCAGGCAGCCACTGTTCTCTCCCATGAAGGAAAGGTGGATGATACACAACGAAATGGGAGCCATCTTTGCTATTGTCTGATGTCCTTACATGAGGTCTGGGCCACACATTGCAAATCAAATGACAAACCTGTTACCACTCGTTGCACAGATAATATGAACTCCTTTTATATTTAAATTCTCTGCAACTATTTTGTTTATCCCTTATTTCTGTCACGGAGCCAGAATTGATGAAGGAAGTCAAGAAAGACCATCTGTAGTAGTAAGTCTGAGGTATTTTTAAAAATTATTATTAAAACCTGATGGGTGGATTAGGAAAAGGCTTGCTATTGCTCCAAAATGTGTCCAAGGGTGGCTTTCAGCTGGTCCCAATCAGGTCGCTGCACAAACTTTGCCTAGTGGCTTCTTTGAAACATGTGAGATTACCAATGCAAAAATGGAACAACTGTATCATATTTGGAGGGGAAGGGCAAGCTTGCAAGCAGAGCAGTAATTTATGGGATGTGGTAATAAAACTAGCTGCAGATGAATCTTCTTGGAAAAATTTGTAGATCATGGCTTTGCTTATTTCCAATTTGGGAGGTGGGAATCAGCATACAGGTGGGGAAATGGGTAAAAAAAAGTCATCCTTCCCCAAATTTTATTGACTGAAATCCAACCAACTGAATGTGGCAAGGCAGTGAATTGAGAAATATTTTCTTCCAAGTAAATCATAGGGGAGAAATCCATATATATAGCAGGCTGACTTTCAGATGACTAAATTTTCAGAGGCAGCATAATTTCTGTGGCATTGAAAATCAAAATGTCTTCTCCTTTGGCATTTCTGATGATGTAATGGCAGGTCTGAATATCAAGCAGGTCAAATAGCTACCTGAGGGCACCAAGGGATTAACTGGCTCTTTTCCACTTGATTTATATACCACACTAAGTCATTACTATTAGGTATGCACTATGCCTATTACCCCAACTGCTGTTTATGCTAGCATATAGTTCAAAAGAGTATCTATAGTCATAGTTCAAAAAACCCAGAAAATTGCTTATGGTATTATGGTACTTAGCCAATCAAGGTGTATTCAGTAAATCATGATTAACTAATACATAGTTAATGAGATTTTTGAATTAGGTCCTAAGCTAACAGCACAATTCTGGGATGTCAAACTGGCAGCCCATGGACCGGATCAGTCACACGCAAGCCACACCCACCCCAACATGGCAGATGGGAAAAATAGCATGAAGCATCACGTGACGGCAATGTGACCTGGCAAGTTTGACACCTGTGATCTATATACTTGCCAAGAAGTAAATCTTACTAAGCCAGTGGGATGTACTCACTCTTAAGTTTAAGGGTATACAATACAAAATTGCCGAGTAAGTAGCCTGCTTTAGGATTAGGCACAACTTGCTCTTGTTTTGTAAAAGAAGCAACAGAAGAAAGGGATAGCTATCTGTGAAACAGCAAAAAGAAACATTAAAATGATCTGTCTCCATTACCCTCAGTACATCTTGCTGACCTAATAAGAAGGAATCCCACATGGCTTCAGAAGAGCAGATCTTGGAGTGAGGCAGGGCCCTTCCCAGGGTTAACCTGGGCATTGATAGCACCTTCCTATTCTCAGTTTCACAGAAATCCATGACTTTGGGTCATAGACATGCTGCTGTTTGACCCACCAAGACCAGTGTATTTGCCTAAAATTATATCCACTTTCCAGGCTCTGGGAATTGAGGCCTCACTGTTGAATCTGCAGCCAGCAGGAGTGAATTACAACTTGCTTTTATTTTCAGTTTATTCATTTGGGTCTCTTGAAACAAAGCTGAATACTCCAGCAAATATAACGGTATAGGGCAAGTAGCTAATTCTGTACAATTTCTTGTTGTTCTTCTTGGAAATTGTACTCTTTCACATTAAAAATTTGTAAGATTTAATTTCTTCTGGCGTGTAAACATTTCTCCTCAAGAAAATCTCCTCAGAAATAAGGCTCCTTTAAAAAGTCCAGCAGGAATCTAGGGTTAGTGGCTGTTTTTAACAACAACTTGCCCATGATTAACTGAACCATAGTTTACTTGATTAAATTCAATTTCTTGGATTCATATGAGTCACTAGATTATCACCTACACACAAAGACTGGTCTAAAAATTCTAATGAGTGTGGTAGAATCATTTCAGACTGCGGGACAGATGCATCACATGTATGCCACACCCACCTCAGCTCCGCGAAGGGGAAAAACATTGTGATATGTCACTTGACAGCAACATGACGCCACAAGTTTTACACCCATGCCATAGAGTAACATGGCTCTTCTCCTACAACATAGACTGGATTTTTATAAAGGGGAGGCTAAAATATGTTTGATTAGTTTGTGGTTCTGTGCACCTTGAAAACATTAGTAATCTTTAACCCAAGTACTTCTGAGATTCCTGAGCAGGGTGCCCTCCTGGCACAACTGAGGAGTTAAAGCTATGATGCCATGAAGTGTTTATTTCTAGGAGGATGTATAGCAACTGAGTTGATTGGAATTTAACTCTGCAGTGCCAGACATCTCTACACAGAAATCCCATTGAATTTAGTAGGGATTATGTTCACTGAACATCATATTATACCTTAATACCGGAAAATGTCAAAACACTCCAGAAATACTTTAATGTTGCTCCACAGAGCATGTTGAGGCATGTTGGATGCTACCCATCCACTTAATATCACTTTAAATTTTCACAGGTCTTTAAGGAGTGACTTTCATTGATTTCTATTGTGAATATATCTTCTACCTAATCTGGAATCCTGCAGCCCATTAGTAAACCTAAAACTAAACATATCCATGGAGAAAGAGGAGTCATCATATTTTTTCAGAGCAACATTTTTGTAAAATTCTGGTGCCCTGAACAAGTGGCCTATTTCAGTTTAAACTAAGTCCAAATGCATATGGCTTGGCAGAACATTTTACCTCAGCTTAAAATTTCCAGGTCCCTCAGTTGGACTCTAACCTTGTAAGGGCGAGCTAAAAAGCTGCACAGGAATGTTCAAACCTTCAAATGTTTCTTTCTCTTCCCATCCTCAGCTCTTTTGCAAGTAAACTGGCACAAAAAGCAGATGGAGCAGCAGCTGGAAGATGGTGGCAGCCAAAGTTCTACACCCATATTCATGGAGGAAAATCTATGTGGTTGCTAGGAGCCAAAAATGGCTTGATTGCACATAATTGAGCAGTCAACCAGAGAGGGCTGGAAGAAGACATCTTGCTGCAACAACATGTTATTTTGGTAGTCTTTCTCCTCCTTTCCAAGAAAAGAGTGCTTTAATTCATTAGCCTTTATCTAACCTTTCCTGACCTTCCTAGTCTATATCATGGTACACCTGTCTTTCTTCCACCCAGGGATACAATTATAAAAAGTCAAGACGTTGGCCACAACCAATGCATATGAAAATAGGTGGACTTTTAAGCATACACACAGCTGTGGCCATCATCCTGACTTTTTTCAGACCATACTTATGGATAGCCCTGTTCCATTTGAGAGGAAGAACTGTCCTTATGTCTGCCCATGCAAAAAGCCTATTTCACACAAAACAAAAGGCTCACAGAAAGTTGGTTTGTAGCTCACTGGCTGCATTCACACAACTGACAATTTGGTCAATTGGACATCCAAATGCTACATCATCAAGAGCACCTTAAACTTTATACATAAGTCTTTGTAAGTGTCCTTTACAGTTCATTGAATTGTGCCAAACAATTGAGTTAATTATATTGACCATGGGCCAGTCTATTGTGTGAACAGTCATCCAATGATTGCCCAAGGAGCTACTGATACAGTTCTACAGAGGGATCATTGAATCTGTCATCTGCACCTCTCTAACTGTCTGGTTTGGTTCTTGCAACCCAACAAGACAAACACAGACTTCAGAGGATAATTAGAACTGCAGAAAAAACAATTGCTACCAATCTGCCTTCCATTGAGGACCTGTATA
>JANHGD010002185.1:456163-466966 GCA_027560375.1 Imantodes cenchoa
GGAGGCAAGCTGTTCCACTGATTAATTGTTCTAACTGTCAGGAAATTTCTCCTTAGTTCTAAGTTACTTCTCTCCTTATTTATCATATGTTTATGATAGTGGCATTGTGTTCCTTGTTTTTCATTTTGGGCTCCATAGTATTTTCTAACTTTTAATTTATTAGCCCTCTTAGTACTTGAATAGCGTTTACCCCAGTGTTCACAGTTCATAGATACTGTTCTGTGGACCAGCTGCAGAAATCTGATTGACTGATTGATGTGCCATCAAGTTGTTTTCAACTCCTAGTGACTGTATAGATATATTCTCTCCATGATAATTTATCCCAAACTGGCCTTTCAGGTTTTTCAGTGGTGCGGAAAATCTATTTAAAATATTACTGCTCTGATGTTATTTATAATTTAAAACCTTTTGAACTATCCAGTTGTATAAGATAACGCCATAGAGAATACTAGTTGTCTGCTAATATTTTATAAGAGCAAAATTGTATGTTGCATGAACTTTATTATGTTCAAAAATGTTTTAAATTTGTTAAAATGTAGCTGGAAGATGGTAAAAAGATAGTTGAAAGTTACATAGTTCATTAATTTATGAAATAAGGAGAAAGATTCCTAGTTGCTGTAATTTTCCCATTTATAATGGAATGTTATTTTTTTGTGGGTACTTTTGCTCTGAATCAATATCATTGATTGTCCTGCAGAAGTATTGTTGTTTTGGGTTTTGGTTTAAGAAAGGAAAGCTCTGAGCCCAGATGTGATAAGTCCCCTTGTTGGCCTCTGACCAACACTCTTAGATCAGCCAGTACCCACCTGGGATGTTGATCTAGCTGGTCAGCATTTCCCTCCTTATTCAAGCTCAGAGAAAGAATGTAAACAAGAATTGGCTGTATTTTTGGAATCTTCTTGGCTCCTTCTCAGGTCATTGAGCTCTTGTTTCCTCTAAGGGTCATATCACTTAACTTTTTCTAGTTCAATAACCTCTCCCTCTAATTTTAAGGTTTTTTAAGCAGTCGTAATCCTAGTGGCAACACAACAATATTCCATATGTTGCACACATTTTTGAATGCTTGGATTCTGTTATCTGATATTGTAGAGATGAAGCCAAATACACACAATATTAAATTCCATGTTTCCTGCAAGGAAGCGTTCAAGTTAGAGCTCTTTGGTGCTCAGCATGTTGAGTTCAAGTATAAATTCAGGGCTACATCACTGCTCAAAGGATAGTGTCATTTGCACTTTTACGATGGGGCAGCTAATTTTAATATTAGCATTTAATCTATGTTTTTTTTAAATTCATATTTCCATATTTTAGCAGCCATCAACTGCTTTAGCATTCAGTTGCATAGGTAAGGAATCAAATAAGATACAATAGATGATAGGTTGATAATATGGGACTATTTCCTATACAAAAATAACCAGTCCTTTATTAGATTAATTGCCAAATAGCATTTGTCCCTGTTTCTAAAATTTGCAAATAAAAAGAACTGAGCTAATTTGTGTCCAAGGAGATTATACAAATCTGTCACCTCTTTTTTAGCTCATTCTTTTATGTATCTGAATGTCTTCTCTAATATCTCATTTGAATTTCATTTGATTTGATTTATATGAACATCATCTACCCCTTTGTTTCTCTTATAGTATTTTACTCTGCAAATCACCCTGATTTTTCTAACCTCTGCCACACAGGGTCTTTATTCTGTCACAGGTAGAGGAATAACAAAGAGCTTTCAAATCTACTCCTTTTACATCACTTGAAGGAAAAGAAACAAATGACATTATTGACCTTTTCTCCAACTGGCTAGAAATAGGAATATTTCCATTCTCCCCCTCGTTAGTTTGAACTGAGGAATGGAGTCTTAACTGGTGTCTCCTGCTATATTATGTTTTATATCTCTGTTGAACATGTTTCCCTTTGTGTATGTGAGGGGGCAATATTTATTTATTAACTGAATAAATCTTATTTTTTAGATTTATATTCCGCGTTTTCGCCAAGAATGCAAGGCAACAGAAATGGGATTGCCCTTCATTTTATTCCCCCCAAAACCCCTGTGAAGTAGATTGAGCCAATTTCTTCTCTCTCTCCCTCTCTCTCTCTCTCTCTCTCTCTCTCTCTCTCTCTCTCTCTCTCTCTCTCTCTCAAAGTCATTCAATTGCTAAGATGCAGAAAGTTGGGTCCAGTAGTCCAACTCTTATTTATGAATGAATTCTGCTCATAAATATTTTAGTTATTGAATTCTGCATGTATTATGTTTATTTTCTGAACAGCTTCAGGCTCTTCTTCAGATATGGTCAAAACTGCCTCCCCGGGAAGCATTAGAATTACTAGATTTCAATTATCCTGATCAATATGTAAGAGAATATGCTGTGGCCTGTTTACGACAAATGAGGTAAGTAGTATATGGTAACTTTATCCTAGTAATTGGCTCACAAGTTGGATCTCAACAAGAAAATCCTGTGACTTTTTACCCTGAGTGAAATAAATTCTCCAACTCAGGAAACAATTCCAGCTGTGGGCCAGGCTAAAATCCCAGTTTACTGATGATATCAGTAAGATCAGGCTGGGTGGTCCTCCTTTGGGAAGTGGTGTCTAGTCAGGAGAGGACAAGTCTCCCTTTTCTCTCTGGGGCAAATGCTACAGCATTGGAAAGACACAGATGTTTTCAAAATGCCAATTTAAAAAGCATCCAACTAATGTCCCATGGAAGTGAATCTTTGCAAATTTAGGATTATGTAATGTGAAACATACAGGAATTTACACTTGAGCAGATGTGCAACAGATTTGGTATGTGTGTTTATATAATAGGTTTTCCAAGAATCTGTTTATTTGTTCGATTTTGGTTAAAGCATAGATTTATGTATTGAATTAATTTTTTTTCCAGAAAAATCTTAACTATTATCAGTGCTGGATTTTGTGGCCTTGACTTTTCTGTACTGTGCTGTATATGATTAATAGCATTTCTTATTTATTTCCAAGGCTAAATTGTTAACAGAATATTTTGACGTCCTTAAAATGTAAACAGGGTGTTTTTTTCCCCTGTAAAACTTGTCTTAAGTTTGATATAGTATATAGTAATTCCAGAGGATTGTTTCTACTGAGCATTTGGCATACTGTAAATTATTTCATAACATTTTTTCTGTTTTGCGTGTATATATATATTTCAGGAGAGCGTTTGCATTCAGCATATTATGTCAATTTTTGCTGGGATCTTCCTTGCCATATAAAACAGAAAAAATGTTTAAATAATTTCAATTGACGAAAGTAATAAGTCCTGGAGTCTAAGGGCGGAAATTCCATAGTTACCAGTACCTTCTCTAATGTTGTGGCATTATATAGTGTACTAGTCACATCACATCGTTATTGTGCTCTAGAAGGTGTCTTGAGGAGAATGTTGGCAGCCACGACTGGATGACTGAATTTAGTGATTTTTTTGCTTTAGTACATATAGTAATTCTTTTTATATATGAATGGAAAAAATATATTTTCTCTGCTGATATGATCTTTATTTGTAATTTTATTTGACATTAAACAGATGCATTATTTTCTTACCTGTAATCAGCAAGAAAGTTAGAAAGTGGAGTCTTTGAACTTTCCCATTGATCTTTAAGACAAAATTCATTTAACTAATGTTAAAGAGATAAAGATGTAGATCGCTATGACATCTGAGGAAGTTGACAGTATCTTTCAGAGATAGTACGGTAGTAGGCCACCTCCTCTGTAATAGCGTGCCCCCCTGAAGCATGAATGGCTCTCACAATCATGACATTATGGAAATTGACCAAAGAATGCCACTTTTTGACCTGTCATAATACCATGTCTTAATTTTTGAAATATTTAGTTTTGTGTTTTGTTCTTAATTTAAGTTTTGGATTTTTAATCTTATTTTTAATATTTAATTTTTAAGAAGCTGGCTATATTCCTTTGGTTTTAGGCACATAACTACATCTTACAAATCAATAAATATATACATACATAATGTTTTATTGTTGATTTTAATTTAGTTTATTATATTCTAAATTTGGAACATTTTATAGAAGACAATGTAGAAACAGTATAACATTGAGAATTACGTTTATCCAGAATTCCACTAGTTTATCTAGTTTTTTCTAACCTATTTCTAGTGATGAAGAACTTGCTCAGTATCTCCTGCAGCTTGTGCAGGTCCTGAAATACGAAGCTTTCCTTGACTGTGCCCTCTCCAGATTCCTATTAGAGAAAGCCCTGGCAAACAGAAGGATAGGACAAATGTTGTTTTGGCATTTGAGGTAAGACTTTAAATGACTCGTTATACAAAACACCTGTAGCAAATAAGTGGGAGGGGGAGCTTCTATTCATTCTGAATATTATATTTGATTATTCTGTTTTATATCATATGTGTATAATTTATGTTTTCACTATCCAGTTAAATCGGATTGTTTAAAAGTAGATGAAATTAAAAAATGCTTTAATAGTGATTTCTTTTCAGACAGAGAAAGAGAAAATGGTTTATTTTTACCACAGACCAGTAGTAAGTCAATGTGAAATATGTGAATTCCAAATAGATAATACAATATATAATTCTTGAATACAAACTTATTAATAAGAATCAGTAAAAATGTATGTAAATGTAAATGCGTAAGTATAGATAGTTGGATAAAGCATCTACAATTGAATGATTACCAAACTTGGGAAGAAATAGCTAAAAGTTGCCTAAAGAAAGATTGCTATATTTAGTGCAGCAATTATTTGTGACATTGATGTCATTATAACAGCTGGAGACAAAGGGAATGAAAGAGTTTGACCACAAATGGTAACAATTCTTGCTGAGTCTCAGCATAAAGCAGGTAGTACAATATGATCCCATTTGAGTGGAGACATTGCAGGACTGTTATCCTAGATATCTAGCACGCTGGATAAGTAGAGCAAGTCAAAAACATATTTCTCGGCAAGATTGACAGGTCTATTTCAGGGGTGAAATGCTTTTCCATCAACTGACAGCTGGTCGCGAAGGGAGCGTGAGGCTCCGCCCACCCACCCGGACGTTGCCATTTGGGTTCTTTTACCCTCTGCGCATGCACAGAATGCTTTGTGCATGCACAGAACACAAAAGAACTCAAATGCTAGCGTCTGGGCAGCTGGGTGGAGCCTCGCGCTTTGGTCGCGACTGGCTGTCAGTCGACGGAAAGCCTCAGGCGAACCGGAAGCATTTCACCCCTGGTCTATTTGTATCTTCGTGTCCTTGGCATAGTGTCTAAGGTTGGTGAACGTTCATTCATAGCCAGTCTGGGAAATTGTGGCCCATGAAAATTGAAGTGGATAACCAAGATTAGAGAAGACAAAATGGCTGGAAGAAAAAGTACCTTAAGCCAGTAACAATTATATGAATCTGAGTAGATATTTCAGTTTTAAATAACTGGCTGCATGGTACAGCATTAGGAATGTAGTAGGAAACTTGGGAAATGAAATTTAAAAATTGGCTTTGTATCAAGTGGAAGGGAACTCTAAAAAGGAGTTGAATATTAATCTCAGCCAAGAAGAGTTTAAACACTGCAGGTACAAACTGAGCTCCTTTGGAGCCTATCAAACAAATTTTACTCTTTTCATATCTCACATCCCAAAAAGAATTCATGAAGGGAGTTTTAAGGGCTTGTGAGAGATGGTGCCCATGAAGATGGAGCTGCTGTGACAGACTGTGGTGAGAATAGTAAGGGTTTAGTCGGCAAGTATCTTGCATTATATAGAAGATTAAATAAATGTTATTTTGATGATAATCGTGTTTTGCCTGTATGGTTTCTCCATATATTTATTTTTTTTGAAATATTTCTTTAGAAGCAGAACCACATAGTTTCTTTAGGTAGTTTCTTTATAATTTATCAAATATTTCTTTAAAGATGTGTATATTTTTTACTTGTCCCTTTTAATGTTGACACAGTTGTGTTCTTCAAAAGCAACGTAGCTTCAGAAACACTTTGCTTACTTCTTGGAATTAAGTGAACTTTTTATTTACTACTAGAAGTGAAGACCAGTCTTGGATTTATTTGTATTTTATACATTTGTGATAAAATATATCAGAAGATTCTTTTTTATTCCTCATAAAAATCACAACAATGTGTGTGGATTCATTACATACAAGATTGTTTTACATCATAAGGTCTTATTCATTAATCTTTAGATTCATTTTTTTTGTCTCCCATTGAATAAACATCTCAAAAACCATTGATCCAGCTGAGATAATTAAAGAGAAAGACTCCTTCAGATTGTTCTTCAAATATTCCTACCCACAATTAATGAACCAAAACAGTAATGATCAGGCTTCTAAACTGCATCAAATTGGTGCCTTCAAAATGCCTTCTTCTCCTTTACCTTTTGATTTCTAAAGCTGCAGTTCCAAAAGTCATTCTTCCACTCCTTTCGATACTTTCATAGTCTGGAGCTCTGAAGTTATGTTGACTTTCACTCCTGAAATCAACCATGTGTACTGGAAATTATAGTAACTGAAGCCCAATTCATAAAGTTATTATCATTTGAAAAGCTGTTGTAATCAATAGGATCAGATCTCTCTTGAAATGGAACACGCAAGAAGAGGTTCTTCTAATACCTGTCTTCTGATTTTGGCAGAGCTCTTCTCAAGCTGATTTTTTGTTTTACCTTCAGGAACATCAGAAACTTGAATATAAGACAGATTTTTTTCTCACATTGTTTCCTCAATTTTGGAACAAGAAATTTTGACTCATCAGAAGGACATGTTCCTTCTTAGAAGGTGGGAAATTTAAAAGGCAGAGGAGATTAGATTGACTTCTGCTGCAAAGAGCTTATGTATTGTATTTTAATAGGCATATACTTTCCACATGCAAGAGTGTACTTGGCTTTGGATCTGTTTATTTGTAGAGCGGTAACAACATAATCCGGATTTTAAGAGTTGCACATTTAACCCTCTACCTTCTTATTTGGATATATATTATAAATATTTATGTATGTCTTGTAGATCAGAAATGCATATACCTGCAGTTTCTTTGCAGTTTGGTGTGATATTGGAAGCTTATTGTCGTGGAAGCATCACCCACATGAAAGTTCTTTCCAAACAGGTACTACTTACTTTAAATCCTTCCCCTGAGATTATTTGCACAAAGTCAACATGATGTAAAACGCTTTATAGGCCAGGCCCTTTTGAAAAAGCACCTAACAAATCCACAGTAGTCTTATTATCTGTAGAAATAACCAGTAATCGTTGCTTAACCAATTGTGCAATGCTGCTGACAATATTCATTAGGAAACTGGCAAAATAATTCTTTTAGAAGGTTTTTTTTTCCAATTTATCTCCTGCAATCAGTGTGTGAATCTTTACCTCACAAAACAATTACCTATTCCTGTAGTATAAGAAAATATCTTAATTATCAGTTAACCTACTTGAGTAAACCATTAAAAATTAATAGCTGTTTTAAATGTATTTAGTTTAGTCTTCTGTGGGCTGTGACACTTTCTGTGCACTTTGGAGGAAGTGCATGTCAGTGCAATCAAAGAAGGGGCAAAAAATTCCCAACTGTCCAAACACGGAAGAAATTGAACCTAGAAATACTTCAAAAAGTTCCTGTTTGTCCTGCACAGGTTGAATTTGTTCCCTCCTATAATGTTTGCACAGCTCCTAGAATTGTAGAAAAGCAGGGATCTTTTGGTTTTCACAGATGGCTGACCTGACAACTCTCTCTTGTCATTTTTCTATAATCAAACTCTGTACAGCTTCCACAGCATCCTGCTTCAAATGACTCAGCCTTCTGTAAGAAAGTTTTAAGCCTTAAAAGAAACATACTTTATACTAAAATATTTTTTTCCTTACAGAACCTACTGAATATAAAAGTGGGTAATAATTATTAAAGCAATATATATTTTCCAAGTTAATTAGCACTGGTTTAAGTTTCAGATTTATAAAGAAGCAATTATTGTTTTATTTGTTTTAGTAGTAAAAGTATCAACACACTGGATATTAAGAAATGTCTGACAATTCATAGTCTAAGGTCATATCCATTGCTTCTAGAATTCCAACACAAAGGAGGTAGTAATTTAACAAAATTGGAAGAAACTAAGAAAAATGTTTGTTAGTAGGTTCATATTAATAGTCAGCGTTTGTCAAAAGTAAGGTTGGATTCTGTATCTTTCATCCAAAATTTAAGGGCACAAAGACTGGGAAATTGATGGAGAATGTAAACTAATTTACAGTGAAGCAGGCAGATATAAATCTAGTAAATGAATTGGACTTTTTTTTAAAATTTTGCTTCTCACAGTCATCTTCACAATAGTTACATTTTAACTATGGTTTTAAATCCTGATAGATATGGAGAGCAGACATGTTTGCATCCTGTAGATGTAAATGTACCAACATGGAAATTTCTCTTCTGATAATTTTATTCCCTGGTGGCTATGGTAACTGTAAAAAACTGTATTATGGATGATATCAAGGTCATTCTAATCTGTTTAGATTAGATGCTCCTGTTATAAAAGCTCTTTTTATTGACCACATGGGAAAAAGGCTTCCTACTCTTCATGATAAAACTACGTCAGTCCACCCACTTGGAATCATATTTGGCTATCATTTGCTTCTGGTTCAACAGTTGACAAAAGTTGTCAGCTAGATCTTCAAATGTAAATGTATATTATTTTTATATATTTAAGTTTTTTTAGTTGGCAATAAAATAAATATCCATGTGGGGAATTCTTTGTACTTCTGAGCAAGAACATTACTTCAATGTATTGTTAGCTTCTTTTGGCACAATGCTTTCTCATATCCAAATTAAATTGATAAGAGGAGATGTGAGATAGAAAATTTATAAAAGTTAACATTTAGCTATGATTGCCCTAAAGAAACAAACGTTAAATCTCACTTCTGTGGCTACCTTAAAAGTTGCTCCTTTGTATAATATGTCAAAGGCTAGAATTGATTTTGTTGCAACTCAAGGAAAAGTGCTTTTAAATTTACCATATATGCATCACCTTGTCTTTTATATGGTGAAGATAAATATGAGGGGAAAACAAAATAATATCCTTGATATTTTTTAGGACTTTAAAAAAAAAATTCAATATGCTGAGTGTTAAAAAGAGTTTGCATAATACTGTATGGTTACCTAATCTTAGAAATTATTGCCTGTACTTTGGATTATCCATTGACGTATGCATACTTCATACATCTTAATAATTTATGATTTGATTTGATATTTGCTAAATAAGCCATGGTAGCCAGAATTAAAGAAAGCACAAATTAGCATGATATGTGAACCGATCCATTCATTCTAGAAAGTACCGTATTTTTTGGAGTATAAGATGCACCCCCCCCCCAAAAGAGAGTGAAAATTTGGGTGCGTCTTATACACCGAATATAGCCAAAACATGTGAGGCGCAGAGGAGGCGATGATCTGTTGCAATCCCTATAACCTGGAACAGCTGATTGGGGGTATTCCACCCACCAATCAGCTGCTGGTGCTGAATCAGGCTGCAATAACGTGCTGAAGCTGATCTGGTTGCAAGGACGTATCAGAGTTTGCTGCAGCAATCACATCCAGAAAGCACACACAAGTAACTGATTCAGCAGGATTCAATAACTTCTCTTTATCTCTATAAATAAAAATGTAAATGTTCGTTTGTTCAAAATCTTAAATCTCCGAAAGTTCTTCACCGATTGCTTTGAAATTTTGACACAATGTTGCATTCGAATATGCACGTGTTTTTATATAACTACTATATAACATATATACATGTCACACCTGTGACAGGTAAAAACATGCTTTTTTTGAAAACCTGTGCCATCTGTTGGACATAAAAGCAACATAGCTCTTTTCTTTCTTTTCCATTTAATCAGACTGAGCCACAGCAACGCGTGGCCGGGTACAACTAGTATATAATATAAAGTAAATGTACAATACCAAAAGCAGATTTTCCAATGTAGTAAATACAAGCAAAACACAAGCAGAGGAGAGGAGTTTCAGTTTCAGAGATCAGCACAGCATGCAGCTTTAGAACAGTTGAAATAAGCCACACCCAGGCTCCTTGCTGTATTCTTCCTTGTTGCTGACACAGCAAAAACTAAGTCCGGTGCATCTTATACTCCGAAAAATATAATAGTATTTTCAAATATCTATTTCAGGTTGAAGCATTGAATAAGATGAAGACTCTGAATAGCTTAATCAAGCTGAATGCCATGAAGCAAAGCAAAGCCAAAGGGAAAGATACAATGCATACCTGTTTAAAACAAAGCGCATACAAAGAGGCGCTTTCCCATCTCCAATCTCCTCTGAATCCGTCGGTCTTACTTTCAGAACTTTGGTAAGATGGCCTGCTTTCATTCATCCATGTACACTCTACTATAAGTTGTATTAAAAAAAGAAGGCTCCAATTATTTAAGTTCTGTGCTCTTTATTGCTCAGTAGACTGGCCATGCATAAGGCAGCATTTCTACATGTAGCTGACATTTTCTTTTTCTCCATCTTAGCCGTATAAGCAAATCTCTGCTATTTTAAATGTCAGTTCTAATTTGGAGTGAAGTTTGGATTAACTGTTAAAATGTTAAAATGTTTAGCATTTCCAGAAATAATGGCTTTAATTAATAATTTATTGTTAATTGTATTATCAAAATATGCACAATAATAGCTTATGTGACAGCTTTTTAAACACAAAACCCAGTAAAATTTGGATGAAAACACTCATCCAAGTATTGGTTTTGTACGTGGTAACAACAGAATTGTTTTACACTATAAATTACAATCAATTTATTCTCTCTCTCTCTCTCTCTCTCTCTCTCTCTCTCTCTCTCTCTCTCTCTCTCTCTCTCTCTCTCTCTCTCTC
>JANHGD010002186.1:9828-21643 GCA_027560375.1 Imantodes cenchoa
TATATATATAAGAAAAATTGGGGAGGGGGAATAAAACATTATCATCACCATGCAGCAATAAACAGAAAAAAAGAAAAGAAATTAGGAGCCATTCTAATAACAAAATATAAAGGCAAAAGCCTCTTTTGCAGAGGACGGAAACAGTAAATTAAGAGGGCAGTTATTTAGCCCCTAGTTATTTTTCTTTCTTCCTTGTTTTCCTGTGACTTTTTACCTAATAGAAAATCCTCAAAGCTAGAGAAATCTGTGTAAAATATGTTAAAGTCTACTCTCTGAAGAGTGAGAAATTTAATATTAATACCTTTTTAAGAAATAATGAGTGCCTAGTGGATCTCTTGTACATGGTTTACCCCCCTGCAATATTCTGTAATACAGGATGCAATAATTCTCCTTCAGATTACTAATCTCGCATGCAGCCGTTTAGAAATTACCACAGAAGCAAGAAAATTCACAATGTAGTAACAACCACATGTGCACTATGTACAAGGACACAATTGCCTCAGATTACAAGTCTAAGGTAGTTACTTAGAAATCCCATTATACTCAGCAGGGTAGCTGCTATGTAATCATTCTTAAGATCGCACAGTGAATTTTGTTCTCCACAAATCCCTTTGAATTTTCAGGGGTTTTTAATTAGTTATATGTGTTTTTACATCACCATATGCTATTTTATGATACCTATTTTATGATACCTTGTATTTAATTTTGTTTTATAAATAACAGGAATTAAGTAGGTGGCCAAATTGTGGATAACATGGATCTAGAGGTCTCTAATCTAGATAGCTTCAAGATATTGGTGGATTGATAACAATTGGACCAATGGCTATATATTAAGTGCTTTGGCATATAAAAATAAAAAAGACAACAAAAATTAGTTCTTTTTTTTTAATGCTTTAAAATTTTTCTGGTCATTTTCTAATTTTTTCAAATTCCAATTCAGTTTTGCTGGATATAATGCATTTAGTCCAGCAATTAAGTTTTTTACTATAGTCTATAAGCATTTTTTATTCTAGTCCTGCAATATGTCCTATAAGAATGAATAATCAGTTACTTCCATTATTTTTAATATTCTTGTTACATAATGTATACAATTCATCCTTGCTGGGTTGAACACTATTTCGATTAAGATAAGCTAAAATAGTAATACTGAAATAAAATAATTACATTTTTATTTTAAAAAATCTACATCTGAAATGCTTGGGTCTCTAATCTCATCTTTGAAGTTTAACAGCTTAAAGAAATTGGTTCAATTTTAGAAAAATATTCTGAATATATGCTACATCCCTGGAACAGCTACTTTTGCATATTGCACATTTTGAAGAACATCAGCAAGGCTCTTTATAGTATCAAAAGTTACAATTAGTAAACATTACTTTTCATTCTATAAAATGGAAACAAAATCCAACCAAAATTGAAATATTTCCCCAAGCATAATTCTAAATAAATTTTGATAAACTACTTTAAAATATTTTTACCATTCCCATTTATAAATTATAGTGTAGGTATTAAAATTGCCATCTTATAAAGTTAGCTTTATATTTCTGGTTGTAAGTTTAATACAAGATGAACGGGAGTAAATGAATTCAGTATTAATACTGCCTTTCCCAATCTTATATAGACCGCTACATATATTGAATTATTATTCCCATCATCCCCATCCAGCTTCAGCCTTTTCACCAATAGATTGCTGAGTTAATGTCCTGCATTATTCAGTGAATATGATTTTGATGCAAAATATGTTGAAATAATCCATTTAAAGTTATTTATTAACTTATTTAATTTAAGCTATTTATTATATTACAATTTAGAACTCTGAAAATTACCAATGAGGTTTTAAAGACACACGATCTAAAAGCAACATTTCCCTTAGTATTTCATTTATTTTGGTCTAATTTTCAAAATTCTGACTCACCTAAAGCCTTGCAGTATTTTGTGACTAGAAGATAATCTAATAGTACCTGCAACCAAATTTATTGTTGTAGAAACCACAGCATCACAAATTCTATTTAAATTGTCCTTATCTAAATTAATGTTGGATTTTGAGTATCAGTTAGTTACTGTCATTACTAAACCAGAACTAAAACATTAAAAATTCTCTGCTGCCCCTTTTAAATGTACATATTTTCCATATGTTTATACACTTTCCTCCTTTCCTTTCCGTTTCCGTTTCCACTTCTTTCCTCCTTTTTCCTTTTCCTTTCCTTTTTCCTTTTTTGCATTTCCTCCTTTCTCTTTTATACCTTAGAAACACATATGTAATTTGATACAATGATTATATAAATGCTATCTTACAAACAACGAATTAAATATAATTAAACGAGGAATTAGCTCATAATTCTTTTTTGTGCTGTGTCAAAACACTGGAATAAGACAATGCATAGCAAATAATTTGATGCAGTTTCACGTACAGATATTAAAAAACTGGTTTTCCTCTTTCTGCAACCAGTGTTTATGAATTCACACAGTAAGATAGAGAAGGGATTAAAATCTGTTCAAATTGTATATTCTTATGGAGAATCTACAGCCTTCCAGATGTTGGACTTATATCAGGGCAATAACCAAGTATGCTAAGCAATCTAATCCATCAACCTACCTGGATACCTACAAGTATTTCACATCTGCTATTTATGCTTCAACTGAAGGATTCAATTGGAATGTTTCTTATTTCTGTGTTCAGAAAGTACTAACACATGCCATAAAGTAATAAAATTTGTAATGAAATATATTTGCAATGTAACACAAATGAAATATCTGTCCAGATTTGCCACTGGATAAGTTATATAATATTATATCACATTTAACACTAAAATCTATATTCATAGATCACAGTACAGCAAGAATTATTAAAAAAAAACTATATCCCCTATGTCTAAGAATATAAGAATGGGAATTTTCTACATAGTGTGACCCTGTTAAAATTGCTGCAAGTGGTTAAAAAAAGTCTATACAGAATTTGAGTTAGAAACAACCCAGATGCAAAAACCAGTATTTGATCTGATTTTTAAAATCCACCATATATGAAACAGAGCCAATATAAGCAAAGAGAAAAACACAATCCCTTTTTTTTTAGAATTCTCTTTTTAGAAAAATATTTCAAAGTACACTGAGATGCTGCTAATAATTATTCTAATAGTGACTCATCAATGACAAATTTAGAATAAAAAATCACTCCTGTACGCAATGCAATGTATTTCCTTCTTAAGTTCTGCAAACATTTGCACCATTTTTGTTTCTTGAGAAGGGAAACAAAAAACTATCAAAAGGAAGATAAAATAAAATCCCTAGCTCCTCAAAGACAAATTTGAAATATGTATTTTAAAAACAAATTGATCATTAAAAGCCAACAGCCCCCCTCCTCCAAATTCTCCTTATTTTCTACGTTTTTCAGACCAAAATGCAATTTTACGTGTTGCCCAGCTACCTTTGACACTTACATAAAAGTAAAAAGAAGGCAAGTTGGACATGAAACCCATTTATTCTGAATCTAAAGTTCATCGGCATTTTGGTTACATTGACACATAGAAGGTGAATTTTAACTCAACCTGAGGTTTCTTTTTTTTTATTATTTTGAAATCAGTATTGTATACAGTATTGGATTAAGACTACTCAAAAGTCTTTGGAAGTTAATTGGGGAAACTTCGACAAAAATTAAAAAAAAGATATACAAATTATGGTATATTTATAGTTGAACCACATAATCTTTGTAATCTTTCAAAGCCTCAGGATTTCAATGTCCCTGATTCTGCCCCACGAACTGTCTGGTCCGAGCAAATTTGGTGTGAATCTGTTTTTATTTAACCTGGAGGGAAGATAACTTGTGGGAACACTCAGAGAGAGGCCAAATCACAGCATATATAAGCATAAGTAAATTAATCCATCAAATAAATATCAGGAAAGCAGCAAAAGATGCTCAGTGATGCAAAGAAATGATACTATATTTTACAGTATGTTTGCTTGAGATATTGACAACCTTCTGAAATAGATTCAGATAATGTAAGAAATATCAGTTGCTGCCTTTCCAACTCAAGCTGTATTGTCTTCCACGGTGCCAACAAATGCTTCGATTAAATCATCTGGATAACACAAGCAGCATCATTCATTGGTTAGTTTTCACTGCAAGCCTCAGAGTATATATATGCTTGCTTTATCATATATGTCAAATCGCCTATCTTCTTTAGCACAAGAACAGTCAGCAAATGGAAAGAAGGATGATGGAAAACACGAGTAACACAAAATAAAATAGGTTCCAATCGTGCAAAATTTGCTTCACTGAATAAAGCACTTCTTGACACAGTAATGTCCAAAAATTACCCTCCCCAGAAGATACAGATATGAAGTTTGAATAATTGAAAAATTCTTATTTTTGTCTTGATGCTTGATGTTTCTTTTTTAAGGCTATGCAAACACAAAAAGAGAAAACATATAGGAACGTATCATCAGATATTGGGGTCTTCTGGCTTTGGAATAAGTCCATTACAAACACTTCTGTGGTTCCAATTAATGCATCCCTTCAAGACAAGAAGAGGAAGAAAAGGAAAAAAGGAAATGGAATCCCAACAATAAAATCCAAAATTGACTTTACAATCACAGGTACAAATTGCTCAGGTTGGTAATTTCTTTTTTTTTTCTTAAGGATGACTGGTCATCTAAAACTAATCAGATTTGCAGATTTCTCGAAGAACTGTCAAGAGTTAACACGAAGAGTGGCATCAAGAAGTTTTCTCCTTCTTCAGTGATGGCGGTCTGATTGGGTGTTTGGAATTATGGGCAGGTCTAGCCCAGTTCTAGGAGGAGGCAAAAGTTTCTTGGGAATTGTTGTTGTCATTTCAGGACCAAATTCCTGTTCCAGCTTGCAGGTTAGGATTCACCTTGTTGTTGTTGTTTTCTTTATAATGGAAAGACTAAGAACCCTGAAAAGGTTGAATATTTCCATCCTCCCATGAGATTCCCTCTCTCCAGCTTGAGATGCACTTTGTCTTCTCTTTCCATCAGGAGCAAGACTCCATTGCTGGCTGCTTCCCTGGTAACATCTTGATCTCCAGCAAAAGCAGAAATCACGGGATAGCCATTTTGCATTAAACTGACCTGCAGTACAAAAGAAATGTGAGCTAAGTGGTCTCATGAGATTTATCTGTAAAAGTTATACTCCAATATATCGTGCAAACATGCATTCACATAGTACATTGTAACCAAAGGAAAGTCAGCGCCTCCGCATGCAGGAAACCCAAAATAATGAGTGGGTGACAAGTAGGATAAAACATCTCTCTCGTGCAGGATGATACTGATGATCTACAGTAGATGATCTACAAATTCCTTCCCAGATCAGGCTGTCCTCTCTCTCAGTTAGTTCAGCCAAAGGAGACTGACCAGGAATGAAAAAAATCATACCTCTTACTAAGGCAAACAAGCCCATTTCATAACACTGCTAAACAGTAAACTAACAAGTAAGTTATTGCATTGGTCCTTTCCTCATGGCCTTATTGGATGAGCCTTTCGTATGATTTTGTGAAATGAAACAACTATGTACTCTAAAAAGGAATCCCTAATGTTGGCACATACCTGGATAGTTTGTCGGTTATATACTTTCACGACATGGAAACTGAAACTATAGATTCCTTTTCTTGGTGCTACAAATATACTGGAAGCGAGGTCAAAATGGTTCCCAATATTAACTAATACCTGGAGGAGAAAAGGAAAGAAATCAGGTTGTTCCTTCATTAAATGGAAAGTGGGGTGGAGAAAGACATTTCTCAGACAACCCTCCCCTGCTCTCCCAGCAGTGCAAAACCACTGGCATTTGCTGTACAATTAAAATGGACTGCAGGGGGAAGGAACCACTTCCTAAGGTGTTGTAAAAGGATCTGTTCAGACAGCTGATTGATTTACTCAGTGGTGCACCCAAAGCTTCTTTGAGAGCATGAAAGGCATATGATGGCAGCCTATGTCTGCACAGTGAAGGAGAAAACAAATCAAATTGTTGCGGAGACATACACAAAAAAGGAAAATAGTCCATTGAACAAACTGCTAGATTTTACATTTTCACATGACAGCACTGAAACTAATTGTGTCTCTTGGGGCTTGCAGAGTTAACGTGAAATAAAAGAGGCTTAGTCATGTTGTACGGGATGAAATGTGGAAAAGGCAGTTCAGATATTAAGATAAGTAGCGTTCTTAATCTGCATCCCTTATTCTATTTTTCTGCTCCCACGCCCATCCTAAAGCAAAACCTATTCAATTAAGCTTGAACAAATAAGGAGGGTGTATATATTTTAAGTCACAGAGACTCTGAACATGGACTTAGTGGTAAAAGAAAATGCCAATTGCCAATTACAATAATGCAGAAACGATACCTGATGCCAAGTTATAAATGTTTCAAAGCACCATCAGTAGCACAAAAGCAGAAAGAGTGAACAGTTTTATAAGGTAAGGAATGCTTTCGTCTCAATATAATGCACAGTGCAGTCTGGTTTCTTAAATCCAGAGACAATGCAGATTACGTAAAAATATGAGAATGAAAGCTGCAGAATCTAATGAACATTCTAGAACAGATGTTTAAAGTTCTTCATACAATTACGTTTTTTTATTTGCAGAATCAGATCTTTAATCTTATCTGCAATCCATACTCGTACATAACTATTTGCTAACACTTGTTTGGGATCTTATTTTTTGACCACTAAATAAGTAGGCTTCCAAATGGGAGAATCCTAATACAGTCACTCTTCACTCTTTTGTCTAGCTATGATATAGAGGCTTGTAATTTTAGAGCTTATTACACCTGTTCTAAAACAGGATTCCTGTTACAAAACAAACAGAAAAATCAAAACTTCCTTTTTTTATTTCTCATAAATCTGCAGCTCTGTGCCCTTTTAAATTGAATTAACTCCTAAAAAATTAAGCAAAATGTGCTTCTGGGCACACATGTAAAAAATATCTGTTAAGTGTGACTGAATATCCTGAAGTTTATTTCCTTAGATATTCCAGCTTGATCTTCTAAACAGAAACTACTAATATTTACTACTGATTTATTTATGTGTACATAGAAAAGAAACAATGATGAAACTATAATTTTAATCTTTTGTTTTAAGACAATGTTTCATGAGTTGAAGGTATGAATATGACAAAATGGTAGACATAAAGCATTCTTAGAATAACTGATACATTTATTTGCCTTTGTACACCACAGAAAACTCAGAATAATGTTAATATTAAAACCCCGCCAATTTATGTTGCCATGATTTTTTTTAATTTTTTCTCTTTTTGTATTACAACAAAATATATTTAACATAAAATTCCTACAGGTTTGAAGAAGCCATTCTTTGGTTGAGGAGTTACGATAAAATGTAACAATAGCACACACAATGCATATAATATTATTCTAATCTACTTAAGCAATTAGCCTGAGGTGTGATTTTAAAAATTGTTAATTTTAAAAATTCCAATACATCCTTCTTTGTTTATTTCTCGACTGGCAGGAACCCAATAGGTTCTTTAAAGATTTCTTATTAAATTTTTCAGCTTGTCCCCACTTGGCATTACACTCATGTTGTGCAAAATTTTACAGGCTGTCTTGCCTGTCCAGTTTTATAGAAGAATGTCCCAGAGTCACCAATTTGGTGAAATGACATGTAGCTATGTCTTAAAAAGGACACATGCACTGAAGTCAAGCATGTTCCAATAAAATGAGAAAGGTGTCCTTGGCAGCATTTATTGGAGGACACTAAAAAGAAATTCGTAAAATTCGTAAAATCATGATTCTCATCCAAGAAGGAACAAGTGCTGCCAAGATGCTGGCTGTGAATTATTATAGTGGTTCTTCTCAAAATTTATGAAGGAAGCTCCAACTGGACAAATAACCCGGGTGAAATAGGACAGGATAGTAGAGAGGACACATATGGAGGAGGGTTTCATTGGAATCTGGGCAGATAATATAAAGTAAGATCATAGGTAGCTGGTGCAGATAAAATGGGTCACTTGAATAGAGGCATAAAGTGTTTTAGGAGATCAGAACTGGGGAATCAATAGTTGAGAACAGTGCTCCCATATGCTAAGGGAAGGGCTCAGCGGGCAAGAGAATGGAGATGGAAATAAGGCTAAAAGACCTTACAAGGGGCCAGAAACGTGCGACCAAGTCTTCTTAACACAAGGGGGAGTTAGGAGCAAAGTGTTCGGTGGTTGGATGGGATGAAGGCTCAACGTGTGAAAGGGGAGGGAGGTAAGGAGGGCAAGTGGGCGGGACTTTGACTTTGTTATTGATTCTGGGAGGGGCTTAAGCAAGAGCGAGGTTGGCGGTGGAAAGGGAGGGGAGATGGGGGGGGGAGAAGACTGGCGTGCCACCTGACCTGGTCGAAGTAGATGGTCATGGTGCGGTTGCTCATCTCAGACGGCTCGTGATTGGTGCTGCGCGTGGCCGAGAAAGCCACCTTGGCGCTGCCAGAGCGCACGGAGATGCCCAGCGATGAAGTAATGGCGCCGTCGGCGGACGGGCTAGAGTCGCATACCACCAAACACTTGCCCTCCAGCACGATGGGCTCGGTGTCATTCTGCGCGCCCACCGCCGGGCAACTGGTGGGCAGCAGGAAGAGCAAAAAAGCCAGCACCGCCGCCATGCAGGAGTAACTGCCAGCCGGCTCCGCCAGCGCTCCCCGCTGCCGCCACCACAACCGCCGCCCGGGCATCGTCTTGCAGTGCCGTCACCAACCGGGGAGTCCAAAGGGGGCGGCGGGGCGGCAGCGTTCAGAGTCTGTTGGTGAAACTGATTGTAAGAAACCGAAGAGGTTGGGGGAAATAATGTCCCGGTGTTCAGCTGCTGGGCGCTAGGCTGGAGAGTTTGGGTGGCGGTGTAAAAACCCCGGTGAGAGTCTCTCTGAGGCGTCCCCACCTGAGGAGATGGTGGGTGGTGAGGTCGGTATGGTGATCCTAATGGTTGGGAAGGAGGCTTTGGCGACAGGTAGCCGTGCTGAGCCGGGGTGAGGGGGGTGGAGGGTTTGGGAGGGTTTTCTACGTGAGGTGAAGTGGGGCAAGGTAGCTTCAGCGGTGCCAGAGGCGGCTTCTGGGAAAGCGGGTCAGCCGTGCTGCGCAGAAGGGGCTGGGACGGGGGAGGAGGTTTTGAAAGTGCTTCGGCGTTGTTGGAAAGCGGTTTCTGTTGCTGGTCTGGTTTGGGGTGAGTTGTGTTGTCAGCCCCAGGAGTGTCTCCTGCACTCTCCCACTGGGAATCCTGCTTCGTGGGTGTTTTTCCAAGTGACTGAACAGGAACTACAGGATTTGGTGAAGAAGAAGTCTGTATCAAGAGAAAGAAGAGTAAGTGCCCATCTGTTGTCTAAAACACGTTCATTCTGGCTAAAAAAACCAAAAAAACTGTCCTGCGCAGGCTCAAGAACAAGGACCACAAAGAACAGCATTTCTTCACACAAGATGTTCTCAATTGTCTGATAACAACTGGTATCTTAACATTTTGAACCTCATGGAAGGAAATAAACAATATCCCTGTTCTGTGAACTATATATATAAATAGTCAAAATTTCTGGGGGGGAAAAAGTCATAATTTTAACTAACGTTTAAAGAACTCGTTTAAAACTCGTCAGCTCTTTCATTTTGCAGCCCCCAAATGTCACGCCTCTTGGTTGTTATGCAGCAGAGAATTAGCAAAGTATATTTATATGAAGGTAGCTACCCAATTCTTTAAAAAAAAACGATTAAGGCAATATTTAATTGGTATAAATAGATCGGTTCAATACCTGGCATTAATAGGATGATGGCTTCAATGCCATTTCAACAACTAAACATTTGGAAATCTTACTTTGAAATAACATTCTGTCGTATTTCAAACAGAGGCAGTCCTCGACTTCCGACCACAATTGAGCCAAAATTTATGATGGTGAGAATCTGTCAAATGAATTTTGCCCCGTTTTATGACCTTCCTGCCCCAGTTGTTAAGTTAGTAACAAGGACGTTAAGTGAAGCTGGCGTCCCCATTGACTTTGCTGGTCGGTCAGAAGGTCGCAGGAAGAAATCACAGGATACTGTAACGGTCATAAATATGAACCAAGCATCCAAATTTTGATCACATGGCCCCGGGGATGCCGCAACGGTCGTAAGTGTGAAAATTGTCATGAATCACCTTTTTTGTGCCATTGTAACTGAACAGTCACTAAACGAACTGTTGTAAGTTGAGGACTACCTGTACCGCATTCGCTTATGCTGATAAGAACACATATCCTGTGCTGTTCCTTAGTGCATTAACTTGTATTGGGGGGGAAAAATCATTAATTCTAAGCTTTCTATTTGATGACATCATTCTGCAGCTCACAAATGTGCATTTATAACCTCAAATCTGACCTGGTCTCTGTTTAACAACTGCTTTGCTGAACTAATAAAACCAGTCAAGTCCAGCGTTCTTTTTTCCACCTTACTCTTACAAATGTCTCTAGAGATTTAGAGCAACAGGGTTTGTTGTTTTTGTGGTCTCCAGCATTTGGCCATTAAAATTATACTGTCTCTTTACGAAAACTGTACGTTTGAATTCTAATTAAATTCAGAAGTCGAGTAATAACGTTGAAGCTCTCTCTCTCTCTCTATATATATATATACACACGGAAAGTCGATCATGCTGTGGAAAACGGTACCTTGCTTGGTTTTAGAGGACTCTTGCACGTCTTCAGAGGAGTATCTGGGGATGGACATTCACCTGTAGGCTCTGGATTTTCAGGATCAGTTTCTGTAACAAACAAGAGTTTAGAAAAATAGAAGGACTGCTGGATCTGGACACCGTTAAGAATTTGGGGGGGGGGCGGTGGGGGAAAGGGACAGATTAAAAGTTCATATATGCAATAGACCATTGTCCTAAGATCCATTAATAGTGTCTGTGGTGAACAATTGCCGCCAGAAACAATAGCACTCACAACAGCAGTTAAGACTTATACACCGCTTATACACAGCTGTCTCTAAGCGGTTTACAGAATCAGCCTATCACCCCCAACAATTTGGGTCCTCCTTTTTACCAATCTTGGAAGGACGAAAGGCTGAGCCAAGCCTGAGCTGGTCAGGATCGAACTGCTGGCAGAATTAGCCTGCAATATTGTATTCTAACCACTGCGCCACCAGGCTTCAGCAACAAGGAGCTGCTCCAAAAAAGGAGGGAGTGTGATCAGAAGCAACGAAGTGACCTCTTACCAGAATCCTTGTCTTTCCGATGATCACTAAGAAGCAACGCTCGCTGATAACTTCGCTCTCTCACTTGCTCCACTGATGTTGAAGAGGTCCTTTAAAAGAAAAACAAAATTCTAACTTGTAATTTGCTTCTTGACAACAAATAGGAAAGGCAACTTTAATTCAGCTCCCTTGCTATCTTAACCGGGTTTGAAGGTGCTGCCAATCATTTTGATGGCTTATAGTTTAGTGTTCGTAGAATATTTATGCTACAATGATTAAGGAAAATGCAAAGGCAGGGAAATCTTCTACAGTCTTAAAAAAGGTCTTTGGTTTCTGGAGGTCCTGCTGGGTGCTGCTCCATGGGAAAAACAGTGGGATGCAAGGGAAGCCACCAGAGTAATGGTGGATGAATCCCACGGTAGTTCACATGGTACAGGATCCAGATAAACACATGTGGAGTCTCCAGTGTAAGAACTATACAGTTGCTCAGGGACTGAACAGGACAATGTGCTAAGCCACCTGGATTTTTTTTTTTTAACAGTGGTGAAATTTGTAGTGTGGCACATATTAGCCCCAAATAAGAACTAGCAATAGCACTTAGACTTATATACCGCTTCACAGTGCTTTACAGTCCTCTCTAAGCGGTTTACAGAGTCAGCCTCTTGAC
>JANHGD010002188.1:114467-124504 GCA_027560375.1 Imantodes cenchoa
AGATGGTCCTCAAAGGACAGTCGGGAATCCAGGAGGACGCCCAGATTGCGTGCCCTACCCGTGGGGGCTAATGACTCACCCCCAATAGTCAGCGATGGAGTCAGCTGGCTATACCGGGAGGCTGGAAACCACAGCCACTTAGTCTTGGATGGGTTGAGTCTAAGCCCGTTCGTCCCCATCCAGACCCGTACGGCCTCCAGGCAGCGGGACAGCACGGGTGCCACAGATGGCACGAAGAGTCATTTTGTCTGGCATGCACAGCAGTGCCCATTCTCTTCTGGGTTTCCAGTACATGCATGTGCAGTGGCCAGCTAGTCCTCTGGTTACTGGTGGTCATGTGCACACAATGATCAGCTAGCCTTCCTGCATGCGGCTGTGCCAGAAACCAGAAAATCAGCTGGCCAGATTATTGTTGCGCACACATGCGCACCAGTAACCAGAAAACTAGCTGCCTGGTGTACATGTGTGCACCGGAAACAGGAAGTTTATTTCCCAGTGCGCACATGCCCACTGGGCAGCTCCTATTAGCGGGCATGTGCAACAACCATACCATCGATGCCCGCTGCCCAGGATCCACATTGGAGGCTGTTCTTGTTGGCAAAGCAATGCTGCCTCTGTGCCTGCACCGCTACCTCTTTGCAGAGGTAGTAGTGGCTCTTCCTTCTCCTGGCAGCCTCACAGTAAAACTTGAGGTTTGCCTTACAAGGGGAGGGAAAGGTCCTGGTGGTGGTGGTGGGAACATCCGTGGTGCCAGCGACTGCAGCCACACTCCAGAGAAGCCCAGTTGGAGCACTGATCAGCCAGTTTAGCTGGCTCAGGTAGGATTAGCTACCAGACTGGGGAAGCTGTGGCCAGAATTCAAGACTGGCTGGGGGGAGGGTCATCGACAGAGCAACGCAGCCCCTTGCGTTTCAGCGGCAAGCGGCTCTGAGTGCACAAAACAGAATGGGCATCGGGAGAAAGGTTTTTTGGGCAGCTGCACAAAGCCACCTTTTACTTCCAGCAACTGGAGGAAGGAGCTTTTCTCAGCTGCCACATGAATCAGCCGAGATTGTCTTCCGTCTCTCCCTCATTGGTTGCTGCATATCCATGGGCAGAGAGGAGCGTTACTCCATGGGTAGAATGCCAGCAGCAGCAGGTTAGGGGTCTCGCTCCTCTGTGGTCCTGCCGGCTGGCATGGCTGCCTGGCTGGACAGTGCCTGGAGCGCGAGACTGGCAGGAGCCTCCGCTGCCTCCGCAAAGGGTGCATGCATTATGGGTGCTGGCATGTGGGAGTGCTATTGCACACACGAGCACATACTTTTGGCACATGGCAACAAAAAGGTTTGCCATCAGTGGTATATACCATGAATTCAATACCTGGCGGAGGGGTTGAACTTTATAGAAAAGATGTCTATCCATATCTGATGAGTCCCAATTGTCAGTCCTCAAGAACATAATATAGAATGAAACTGATTGTTGTGGCCTGTTGGCCGCCAGCCCCTCCAGTAGCTGAATCAGAGGAGGAGAAGGTGTGGGAGTCAGGGTCAGCATCAAGGCAACCTCAGAACTCTGAGGGGGGAGAGGGAATGGAGCTGGCAGATAGAGACAGAGGTGGAGCCTGGGCCGTCAGTCAGCCCTCAGAGTCAAAGCCCCCAGTGGTTAATGAGGAAGAGGAGGAACAGCTGTGTCCAGTGCTTGACGCATAAATATGCAGAAGGCAGAGGAGAGGAGAGCAGTGGAAATCCGTGGGCCAATCCTTGGGAAGGAAGAGCCACTGCTGCTAGCGAAGCCCTACCCTAGCTCTGGGGATAAAAGGCAGGGGGCGGTGTTGAATAGATGTGGCAGACAACTATTCACCTCCTGGCCAGACAGACCTGTTAACCTGTGGTGAGAGATAAACTTTTTGCCGGGGCTGCTGTCGCTCCTAATAAAGGACTCTTGAGTTAATTTCAGAGGGTTTGTCGTGTTTGGGGAGCTTGGTCAGAACACTGGTCTTATATCACCGCCTTGCAGAGTACCTAAGTTGCAGAATTCTGACGACTGGTTTGTGAGTTGAAGTGATGGTTGCATGGAAGTATTTTTGAGCATCACAATTCAGCTTCTTGGTTCCCAATATATTCCACTTAACCTGAAAGTTCAATCCTTTTATAGATAGATAGGCTTGATGTAGTTTAGTTGTTTCCAGGCAGGCTCCTTAATCAGTACTCATTCTGATTCAGTCCTTGAATTTCATGGGAAAGGAAGGTGCCCATCTGAAACCCTTCCATATTTTCCCATTGTTTTGCTTTTTGTTTGTTTTTCTTCTTTCTTATCAAAGAGAAAAAAAACCAATGAAAATAGGAAAGCAGAATATCTGAGCAAAGGCTTGTAAACGGGAGTCCCGAGAACCCATCTTTTGGTGGCATCTTCTCAAAAGCTCCGTGAACAGACCTTCCTCTCAGGACAATGTGCTGAGTCATTCAAGGACTTGTCTGCTGTCAAATCTGAATCAATGGAAAAAGCAACAGAATTATTAAGGGCTTAGTCAGAATCCAAGGACTCCTCAGAAGGACCTGCTCAAAGTTTATATTCTGAAAATAAAATGAGAAGCAATAGGAAGAAAGTGTCAAGAAGCTCTAAGATCAAAGATCATGACAAGAGATCATCCATCTTGTGGTCATTTCTTGCTAATAAACTATTTAAAGACTCAATCTCCCTTAGGGTCAAAGGATTCATAGTTAGACTAGCACGCTTTAGAAGCACAGAATTAACCAAAGCATTCAGCAGGCCTTGGATAAACGAAAGAATGCCATGCACCTTTATTACTTACATATATTTCGATGATTTTTTTTTCTTTGCTGGCATATTTTTTATCAGCTTTGATCTTTGTTTTATTTTCTTTTTAATAAAGGGAAAGGAGAAAGAAGAAAGATATGCTCATTAGAACCACTGATCCTAGCAAATCTGTTTGTTGTTGGCCTTCTTGCCATACAGGGAGAGACTTCATCCAATTGTTTGCTGGTAGCAGATGGATGCAAGCATCTGCTTTCATTGCCATCATGAGTATATTTGACAGATCCAACAGGAGGCTTGCTGGTATTTCTGAGAAGGAGGAGAAGCGGAGAGGGAGGGAAAAATGTGTGCTGAGGCTTGCTAGGATGTAAGCTTGAAACGGAATAGTCTTCATATTCCAGGTCCAGCAGAATGTGCCAGCAGTCTAATACACAGTCGGCATGAATGGTTTTGATCAGAACATATTGGTGAACAGATCTGAAGAATCTTTGCATCTCGGCAGATGGTCACATCATGTAATTGCAAAATCTGGGACTTGATCAATACACTAATTTCATCAGATTTCTGCAAATCTCTCAAAGGCAAAGCTGCCTTTGTAGTTTTGCATGAGAACCTGCATGAGAATTAGGTGGTGTCTCCAGGCAATGGAATGACATTTTTGTTGTTTGTGCAGTGTGCTTCTTCCACATGCTCCAAGTGCTCGGTCTATGCCAGAGAGTATCTGCTTGGACAGCATGCCTTCCTGACATGAACAGGAACCTCAGTTCACTTGCTGAAATTCTAAGGGTTGCATTAAAAGGCAATTCAATCTAATTGCTGACCAAATATATATAAATGTTAAGTAGCTTTACATTGTAGATCAAATAGTTTTATATGCATGGCCAAAACCTGTTTAAAGGCCTGTTTAAAGGTAAATGAGGATGAAGATGACATTTTCACTTTTAACTATGAAAAAAGGTAAGTTCTTATAGAAAAGATTGTAAATGCAGCCAAACTACAATTTCTTCATATGGAAAGTTAGACTTTCTATCATAATGACAGGAATACCACATTTTCCACAACTTTTTCACAGAAAGTGGAAGTAGTCTTATTCTACGTTCATTCATGTCCATATTTCTTCCTCCTCTGTTCCTCTAGGTTGATCCTTACTTGCCCTATGAATACACATCTGAAGGAATGCTAGAGCGGATTCATGCCTACATTCAAAACCAGGTAACTTATCTTCCCCTACTTTCTGACTCAACCCAGCAGATAGGAATATCCTAGAACCATTCATTTTGCTTATGTAGTATAAAATAACTCTAATCAACTTAATTCTTCCCATTTGTGCTGGACTAGAATTCCCACTTTCCCCAGCTAGCACAGCCTTCAGATACTTAAATATTTACTAACATCTACTTAGCAAGGCCAATTTTTGAGTCCTATTTTGTCTGGGGGAGCCAAGTATTTTAAGAGAGAAATGAGGAACCTATTTCTCTTTTATCAGATGTGTTGAAAACTATGACCCTGAATACTCCAACGGTATCCTGACTTTTGGAAACAAAATAATTCTATATAATAATGATAATAATGATGTGAAGTGGGCACAAAAGTTGCCCACTTCACATCACGTGGAGTCATAATACCACTTTATAATGCCTTGGTAAGGCCACATTTGGAATACTGTATCCAGTTTTGGTTGCCACAGTGTAAAAAGATGTTGAGATTCTAGAAAGAGTGAAGAGAAGAGCAACAAAGATGATTAGAGGATAAAACATATAAAGAATGGTTGCTGGAACTGGGTATGTCTAGTCTGATGAAAAGAAGAACAGGGGTGACATGATAGCAGTGTTCCAATATCTCAGGGGTATTGAGGGAGGGAGCCAAAAGAGGGAGTCAAATTATTCTTCAAAGCACTTGAGGGTAGGACAAGAAGCAATGGTTGGAAACTAATCAAGGAGAGAAGCAACTTAGAACTAAGGAGAAATTTCCTGACAGTTAGAACAATTAAACAGTGGAACAGCCTGCCTCCAGAAGTTGTGAATGCTCCAAAACTGAAAGTTTTAAGAAGATGTTGGATAACCATTTGAAGTGGTGTAGGGTTTCCTGCCTAAGCAGGGGGTTGGATTAGAAGACCTCTAAGGTCCCTTCCAACTCTGTTATTCTGTTCTATTCTAAGTATGTGAGTTAGGTTTGATTTTATATTTGCTGGAAATCTACATATGTAATTTGAATGGATAAACTTTTTGTTTCCAAAGCTCACAAATTGATTGCAAGCCAACCCCATCAGTTTTTTTTAAATCTCCTCTTACTTAATTCCCATTTGGAGAAAGTGAAAGCATTTAATAAATGATTTGATAAATGGAACAACCAACGAATTGTCAACTGCAATCACTGGACTCCCTGATGTTAACAGTAAACTGTAAGAGTGGATTTTAAAAATAGACTAATTTGAGAACCAAAGCTTGTGCCTTTGTTTACAGAACAGTCTATTTCCACAATAAGAGAAAAAAAGGAGAATTAATTGGTTTGTGTAAATGAATCTTATGTCATGAAGTATAAACTATTAGCTTCATGAAATGACAAGAAAAATTCACATATAAGAAAAATAAATACCATTATATGCTAATTATAATCTAGTATTAGTAAATCTCCTGGCTATCGAATGTTAATGTATTAAAATAAATTGTCAGGATTTTTTTTAATGAGGAAACTGCAGGAACAGTGATAACAACATCTGTTTGTAACTGAAATTACACATTTCCAAAATGGTCAAAAAATTTTGAAGATGGGATTGGCTTGCTATTATACGTATTAATTATTTTAAATATACAAAGCAGGCATGCATATTAACAATTTATAGTATGGTTGCTTATTATCATAGAGAAAAAACATTAGTGACAGACAAATATTTTAACAGTGTTTCTTCCTGCTTAGTCCTGAATTTTAGGGAAATTGTCCCATTGTTATCCCATAATGTGTATGCCAGTACATATAGATTAACTTCTGAATTGTTAAGATGCTTTGTGCATGAAGTTGAATATATAGGAGGATAATGCATTCTGTCTGTGGTAGGGATCATGGGAGACAGAGATACAAGCCTTGCTTAGCAACTTTACCAGCATAAAAAAAGGTTGCATTTTAGACAAAGTCCACTTGGCAGAAACCAATTTAGTTGATAATTGCATGTACACTGAGTGCTTCTGTACCAGACAAATTCCTTGTGTGTTGACTCACACTTGGCCAAATATATTTCAGTTCAGTTCAGTTCCATTCTGTTCCATTCCATTCCATTCAATATTGATTTCAATTATATAAAATTATATTCATAGCATTCCATTTTTTCTGTAATTAATGTATCTTTTCTTTTTGTCTCTCTTTCCTTCTCATGTATTGCATAACACAGTGGTGAATTTGGGTGACTTGATACCTTATTTAGTGTCTTCCAGTGCATTAGTGGTTTCCTAATCCTGACCAAAATGTAAAGGAACTGTACGGTACAGTTGTACTCTTCTAGTGTACCATTTAAATATCAACAGTTTATGTTTACAATTAATAAATACAACCACCAGCATAGAAATGCAGATCAGAAAAGCAGATCAGCTTTTTAAAAGCTTCCGCCTCGAAGGAGAGGTCCTACTTTTAGTTACATATAATTACATATACATGATAGTTGCATATTCTATTTTGAGCAATTTTGTGTTTTACATGCTGGAGACAGTGGTGGGATGGCTATAGCAATATTTATTTATTTATTTATTTAGAAAATGTATGCGGCTGCCCACCGACTCTCAGTGACTCTGGGCAGCTTACAAAAGTAAAAACCCAATATAGAACAATAAAAATAATAACCATGGCGACAGCAAGCTGCTTGTTTAGGAGATAAATAAGAATAGGCACAATGTAAAACAATGCAAGGGTTTGGTTTTAAGAGTCAGAAAGACAACCTTCTGCAATCTTAAAAGATAATAAAAACCTAAATAAAATCTATCTGGGTGTGGAACATAATTAGGACAGAAGGGAGAGATAGCATTCTACCTAATCCAATGTTTTTAACAGAATTGCAAGCCATTAGCAATATATAACAAGAGGTAAGCATCTATAGGCACAGCATATAGACAAATATGATGCCATCTCCAATGGACATACAGTATGTCATAGAAGTGAGTACAACCCCTCATATTTTGTAAATATTTAAGTTTATCTTTTCATGTGACAACACTGAAGAAATGACACTCGGCTACAATGTAAAGTAGTGGGTATACATCTTGTATAACAGTGTAAATGTGCTGTCCCCTCAAAATAACGCAACACACCGCCATTAATGTCTAAACTGCTGGTACCCAGTACATTCTGTAAATCAAAACTTGTCAGGGAAAAAAAACCCTTGTCATGTAATGTTCCCAGTGTGCATTTATCAAGCTATCTTGTTAGCTTTAACAGATTAACTTTAATAATTTAATAATTATTTGTTTTAATTATTTAATTAACTTTAATAATTCTTATGATTTATATAAATTCATTGAGAGGTATGTCTTAGGTGGGAGGTAAACTGGTGTGGCTCCTGAAGATGTCTTACACAGGTACATTCTTCAGAAATCTTCACTGTGACCTGTGGCTTTCTTTATAGTGGTTATTGTTTACCTCAGCACCACATCCCAGCTGATGGCCCAATATTCTCCTTCTTACTGCTTATGCTTCTGTTTTGGTTATTGCCACGTTGGAAGTCTTCTTAATCACAGGGCTGTTTTCCCAAACATATTACAATGGGGTGGTGTCTTTGGGAGAGACTTTTTTTTGGGGGGGGTGACTTCCAAAACTCAGGGTTTTGTGCTTCCAGGGTTGTTTATAAGTCAAGTACAAAAATATGAAGGAACCAGACCTATGGAACTCAGTAGTAATTATTTTTTCTAAATAAAAAGGAAGAGAAAGAAATATTGTTTTCTAAATGTGCTAGAAGTACACTTTTTTCATTTAGGCTAGGAAGAAGAGCTCTCAAATGGGAACCCCAAATTGTAAGGGAAAAATAATGCAGTGATGACAATTTTGTTTAACAAATCAAAAGGGACAGAGAGCAGAGAAGGAAAGAAAGAGGGAACGGGGGAAGGAAGGAAGGAAAATACTTTGAACACACATGATCTGCAAATCAAACAAAAAGCTTTTGGTTTGCTTACATATTCTAAATAGAATTTTGTCTGCGGCTCCCAGGATTAGTTTAGAATGCAGCATTGGAATGGAAAGTAAAAGTCGCCCTCTGTATCATTCCTTCTATCTACAACATTAAAATGCTATTAAGTATTTCCGTCATTATATTATAATGCTTTAGGATATAATGGTGTCTTACTCAGAAATAAAATTAGCAAAAATCAAATGGAATTAGAAATAACAACCGTAATATATGTGATTAGATGTCAGGTAATAGAGAAGTGACAAAAAGGAAGAAAATAAACTTGAGAGACATTCAAAGAAACTGGGACAGAAAAATATTAATGTAATGACAACAGATTCATAAAATTACAAATTACCTCTGTAATCTCAGTGATGTTATTCATTAGAACTAGTAATAAAATATCCTATTGATACTTTGAGAAGTTATATAAATTCATGTGGGATACTTTGAGAAGTTATATAAATTCATGTGAGATACCTATTAAAAAAAAATGTCCTTGCATATTATTTTTCAAAAAGGGGAAAATAACAAGGTACATTTAGATTCTAAATTAAAACCTCAGGAAAAATATTTTCTAGCTAGACGAATTTTCATTCTGAAATACAAATAGAATAATAATATACACATACAGAGACTGAAGTGCTGGGCAATGCCCAGTTTTCTTACATTGTCAATCAGAATTGCCATCTTTTGCTGAAAACAATTTCCTCCAATAAATGTATGCATGTGGTATGCCAGTGCGTGAAAGAGAGAATGAGTAACAGAGAGAAAGTAGACACACTCTCGAAAGGACAGAGATAAGATCAGTGATATATTTTAAAATGTATATCACCATATCCAATAGAAATAGAGGAAGAAAAAAACCAGGAATGAAATTAGATACAGGAAAAATAAAACAGGTAGTCCTTGACTTACAACCATATCATTTAGCAACTGCTCAAAGTTATGATCTATATAAATCCTGAAAAAGCAACTTATGACCAGTTCTCACCCTTATGACTGTCACAACATCCGTATGGTCATGTGATCATAGGTTTTTTTTGTAGTAACCACTGCACATTTACAGCATTCAGCAATCATGGAATCACAATTTGTGATCTTTTCAGTTGGCTTCTGATGAAAAAAAGTCAATGGGGAAGCCAGCAGGGAAGTTCAAAAGTTACGGTTACATGATGTCTTACTTAATGACTGGAAAAAAAGTTATAAAATCAGGCAGTCATTTAACAATTGTATCACTTCACTACAAATTTCCTGCTCCCTGTTGTGTTCATGGGGGACTGCATGTAAGGGGCATGCATAAGCGCACCATTGTGTCTACCGTCCCTATTGTCCAAATTTACCTCTACCTACTTAGCTTTTGTTTACATATATATCAATACCTGCTATCTTGTACAAGTTTTAAACAAACAAACAAACAAAATGTAGCTATAACAGACAGTTTCTACCTTTTACAATCAACACAATCAACAGTAAAGGAACAAACTATGAAGAAACAGACAATAGAGTAGAGCTTGGTGTAGAAGCTATGAAAGATACTCAGATGTCCAACGATACCTACAAAGATTAGAGTGGCACAGGCAAACTTATTCCTTGTGATTCTCTATAGAAGTGAAAGTTGACTTCAAAGAAGCAGGACAGAAAGAGAGAGAGAGAGAGAGTATTGGCACTTTTAATATTTGAAAACTCATGAAAATGCCTTGGACAGCCAAGAAAATAAATTCCTTTGTTTGAAGACAAACAAAATGAATAATTATACAAAGTAGCTTAAAGTTCTCACTAAAGACACAAATGACTGGGCTCAAATTATCTTACTTCAGACACATTATATCTCTCTCTAGAGAATGCTCTAAAGGTAATAGTGGAAGAGAATGATCAATGACAAAGTTGATAGACTCATTTACAGTTGCAGTGGGTGCCCTGTTAGAAAACTTGATGGATAGGGATAGATCTTCATGGAGAAAATCCAAGAGGCAGCACTGGCTCAATGCATATCCCCATCTTCATTTATTATTCTTTATCATTATTTTGTGAGAAAAATAACATAAAAAGTATTATTTCTTTCCCTTTCTTTCTTTCTTTCTTTCTTTCTTTCTTTCTTTCTTTCTTTCTTTCTTTCTTCCTTCCTTCCTTCCTT
>JANHGD010002190.1:17542-29049 GCA_027560375.1 Imantodes cenchoa
GTAGAAAAGAGGAGGGGAGAAGGAAGAGTGTAGGTAGGAGAAGAGAAGGAGGTTAGAAGAAAAGAAGAGAAGAAGAAGAGAGAGGTGAGAGGAAAGGTAGAGATGGAGAAAGGGAAAGGCGGAGGAAGGGGATATAGGATGAAGGGAGAGAAGGAGAAAGAAGGTAGAGTAAAGGAGAAAAAGAGAGGGAAAGCAGAAGGGCAACCTGGGAATAATAGATGTAAGATTATTATATTTCTTTATTGTATATTGGTAAATAATATGAATCCTATGTAAAAACTTTGATAAGATTTTATGGTATATGTATTGATGATTATGTGAAATATGTTAAAAAATAAAAACTTTATTTAAAAAAACCCAATAAGTTTAGTCTTTACCTTAGAATAGTCAGAAACCATAGTACTGATTTTGATCATTATCTGCAGTTGAAGAAGTGCGTAGAAGTGATTTGGGTTGCCTCCATCCTGGCTGGGGAATTCTGGGAGTTGAAGTCCACACATCTTCAAACCGCCAAGGTTGAGAAACACTGTTATAGTTGAATGATGCCGTAATTTTCTGCAACCACACAACTGGATTAAGCATCAAAAATATGCATGCACATCTCATGGAGGTTTCTGAGGACATGGTGACCTCTAATGGTCAGATAAGCTTCAACAATTCAACATTTTGCCTATATTGGGAAAGAGATTAGTGTACTGAACTCCTATTTTAGAAGACAACTGGAGGCTGTTATTAAAATGCTTAATGGGCTTTTTGTATGTTTTTCAGTTCTTTCCAATAGAACAAAAGCTCTGAGATTTCTACCAGAGATGTTGGATTCCTGACTTCCAAGCTGTATATTCTGCCATAATATTCAAAAATTGCTGATGCAGGAAATCAACGTTTTGCGCTTTGTAACGTAACACAAATCTTGAAGATTCCAGGAAGGTGAAAAATAGTCTATCTCGCTTCGACAGAAATTTTCATCTTTGTTTCATCTTTTTCCATTTCATGCGATTGAACAACACTGGATATTTTACCATTTTTAAAAACAATGTTTCAGTGTATCATCATGTATACTTTTGAAAAATGTCACCTTTTTCTTTGTCTACATTGATAAGGGACAATGTTTTAGGAGGAGCTTTTGACAGTAAATTAAAGAATAAAAAGGTAGAATGATCATTGTACTCTCTAAGATTTATAAAGTATAAGATAAAATTAATTTTGAAATACAGAGGATATGAACTCCAAGAGGACTATAAATTCAATGGTTTTTAATCCACTGATGAAATCAATTTTGAGTATTTTTATGAATATTTATTATTGTGCATTTCCCCAAAACTCCATGGATGGAATTTGTTTCTTGAGTATTTTATGATAGATTAGCACCCCAATCCTTGAATGAATTGTTACAAAATCTGTGAATGAATAAAGATTGTGTTTTAGGCACTATTTATCAAATGAACTGTACGTCACACTATACATTTTTCCCATAATCCAAATCCTGCAAGGAACACAACATGTCCAGAAAACCTCAAATTCACATATTCTTTGGTGCACCCATTCTTTCAACTGCTCCAAGCAGCCCCAAAGAAGAGAACGGACCTTCGGCTAATGAGGAACCATGGAGAGAATTACACCTTTCATTTACCAATGACACTTTTAACCTTTGTAGCACAAACTTCAGGCCTCTTGACAATGAGACCACAAATGATGCAGTTTTGGTTGTCAATTCCAAAGATCACTTCCCGGTAAACTTTGGAAAAAAAGATGGCTCGGTTGATGCCTTTATGACCGATTGTGCTACATCTGTTAGATGTGTCAAATCCTTCAGCCATAAGAAGAAGGTCCTGGGTGAGTCACCTGTTGGTGGTTCTTCTGTCTGGAGTGATATAAGCAGAGGGAACCAGAAAAAACACCATGTATGTCAACAAAGCAAAAGGGATTATACCAAAGGAAATACTAGTTGTATCATAGATAACCATCTTGATTCTTCTCCTGTGGTTTTTGAGGTGAAGGACTTAAAAAATTGTGTGGTAGTTAATCACAACCCATCTTGTCTTCAGTCTGAACCTCAGGGTGAAAATCTACTCTTGAGTCAATATTTGAAAACATGTTCACAAAAAGCAGATGAATTAGAACCTGGAAACTTTCTAGATGCACCTTCAAATCTTGACCTATCAACAGACAATGAATTCCTTAGTATTCTGACTTCAAGCCAAGTAGCTCTCTGTTCAGGACAATATGCCGTAGGACAGAATGAAATGCAAAATAAACCTATAGCAGAGTTTATAGGAGTAGAATTGGCCCTACCGTGTAGGGAAGACACAGCAGATGGAGAACCTCTACTTAAATCAAATGGAGATGGTGATACAGCTGTTGAAAAAGTTGATGCAAACTGTGAAGCCAACTCTGATTGTTCCATTCAACTTTTTGATTCCGATAACTCAAGTCAAGATAACTCCGATTTCAAAAAATGTAGTCCTCTATCTTCACCTGTTAGCAACGAAGGACGGGACCTTAAACCCCAACAGAAAAGACAGCTTTGTTCTCCAGAAGACCACCATGCTGAAAGATCTCAAGCAACTGATGATAATGTGACGGCTTCCCGCTTTACTTCTGGAGATCAGCAGCTATCCAAAAGAATCAAATTAGCATGTTCTCCCTTTCGCCCGGTTAAAAAACCTGGAAAAACGAGGATCCCAGAAATTGAGAAAGCTCAGAAGCCGCTGTCATTGCTTAAGGATTGTGTTGAGAAAAGCCGGAAGTTCTCTGTTTTGGTTGTAGTGCTACATCCTTGTCATATCAAAGAAATCAAGATGGGAAGTACCGCATCCCGCAAAGTCCCCTTAGCCACAGTTGCTGTTGCCGATCAATCAGAAGTGAGGCAGAAGGTTGTGTTGTGGAGAGCAGCGGCATTTTTATCACTTACCGTCTTCCCTGGAGACATTGTACTCTTCACAGGTGAGTCCGTTAAACACTTAAATTTCCAACTGTAAGAAGGATATTTATACATGCTTAGTTTTCACAATTATTATGCTGTTTGAACAAAACCCAAGCCGTAATCTTCCATAAACTCTAAACATGGCCTGGAAATGTTTTGGTTGACACTGCTCCTTCATTGTGAGGTCAGGTACAACTTTATCAATATTTTTAGAAAATGAGTTTATCCTGCCAATGGAAAATGATATCCTTCATTATTGTTGTATTGATGGATACATGATTATGTTCAGAACTGAGCTCATACAAAGACCCATTTCATACTTTTTGTACTTTTGTATAAGACTCACTCCCCCCCCCCCAAAAGGGTGAACATTTGGGTGCATCTTAATTCATCGAATGTAGCCAAAACCGCGAGGCAGCGATGGCCTGTGGCAATCCCTGCAGCCTGGAACAGCTGATTGGGGGTATTCTGGAAGGCCGATCCACTCGCCAATCAGCTGCTCATGCTGAATCAGGCTGCAATAATATGCTGGAGCTGACCTGGCTGTTTGCTATTTGCTGCAAAGAGTTTGCAGCCGCAATCACATCCAGAAAGCACACGCAAGAAACTGATTCAGCAGGATTCAATAAGTTATCTTTCTATATAATATAACACATGAAGTAAATATACAATACCAAAAGCAGGTTTTCCAACGTGGTAGTAATATACAAGCAAAACACAAGCAGAGGAGTTTCAGTTTCAGTTTTGAGCAGCAGACTAGTTTACAGCTCAGCATAGACACAAAGCTACACCATGCCCAGGCTCCAAACGGTCTCCTTCATTGTTGCTCACGCAGCAAATACTGTTTCAGTTTCCAAACAGCCCTCAACTCTCTCACACACTGACGGAACACTAGCTAGATAAATACCGATGGATGTTGGTAGGCAGAGGCAGAATTTTTTTTCTTATTTTCCTCCCCAAAAACTAAGGTGCGTCTTATACTCCAGAGTTTCTTATACTCCAAAAAACACAGTAAATGGATCCTCCCTTTGGCCATTACTATGGCCAAAAGACTGATACTGTGGCATTGGAAAAATAAATGCAAGGCTCTTTTCACTTAATTGACTGATTGTACTTGCCATCTATAAGCAGATTGCCTATACTCTAGAAGTAGACCTTGTATTTATTTATTTGTTTATTTATTTAGTAAATTTATTTTCCACCCATCTTTCCAAGAGGCAACTCTGAGCATCTTATAATATTAGAAGCAATAAAACCATACAGACACATATAATTGCAATAAAAATACAAATTGCAAATGGATAAATATAATGAAATATGTTACCCATACATAACGTAGATTTTAAACATGATAATTATTATATGTTAGGTATATAAATGTATTAAAATATATATGTACTTGAATAATATTTGCATTAGATAAGTATATATAAAATTGTACGGCAATTGTTTACTGTTAAAATTATTTACCATATTATTTTTTTTCTTCATCATATTTATTTTACTTTATTGTTATTAATTAAACAGCAATAAAAATAATTTTAAAAAAGACTGCTTGTCAGAATCTGGAAGTGAAGGTTACAAATGGTGACCATGCGACTGTAGCACACTGCAAAGTTCTAATCCCTAGCCAGTTCCCAAGCACCTGAATCCCAATCAAGTGATCATGGGGAGTGTGATGGAACGTGCAGCTGGAGAAGGAATGGAGGGAAGGCATCTTGATAATTACACTGCAGCTTCCCAGGGAGGAGGCAAAACATTTCAGAGCAAAATAAGAAACTACACAGTCCTGAACTCATTGCAGGAAGGAGGAAAAGGTTCATGGTAGTTAAGCTCTAGAATCTCTCAGGATGCAGCTATTAGATTAAAAAGTTATAATTTTGGTCTGTCAAGATTCTGTCTGTTAGATGTAAGCAAATAAAGAACTAGACTTAATCAGATTTCATTGTGTCATCTTTGGGCTTAGGCATGACAAGGAGACTGCAATGGTTGTAACCTCATCCCCAGTTATAAATACTCTTCATTCAGCACCATCCTAACTTTGAATGGTTACTGAACAAGTGGATGTTAAATAAGGACTACCTATACTTGGCACCTTTAAAAAAGCATAGCAGGAAACAAGCACACCAAAAACCAAACTGCCAAAATTCAAACAAACAAACAAAACGGTGATTGTTCAAAATAAATTAGATATGTTAAGTCTCTTAGAATAATGTCCTTATTCTAAATATCCTTTTGAAATTAACAGTGACCTGAAAATTTTAATTCCATTTACTCTTCTGACATCACTGCTTTACTCAAAGATCCCAGCATTTCTCAGGAATAGAGTTGCATATTCTAAAAATTATAGTGTGCACTTCAATTAAAGGAAACTTGCCCATCTTGCTCTGTATGGATATTTAATGGTGTTTTATTTGGAATCCAATTAAATCTTAGCTGATGGAACTGCTTCCATGAGCTGAGTGATGACGTCAAAGTTCTTTCTTCTATATGCCCTCAAAATCCACTCCACAGAATTGACTGTTAATTTCTACACTGGGGGAAGGGGAAAATATGGGAGGCCCTAAGCATAAAGAAAAGTCTCATATCAGAAAACTTTATCCTATATATGACTCTATAGTAGCCTGCTCTGAAATATTCTGAAACACTGAACAATAGAAGTGTAATGCAGTAGCAGAGATTAGGGATAGCAAACTGAATGCTCAACTGGCTGTACTATTTTCCAGAAACTACTACAATGTGGCTGTGTCAACAAAACATATTAAACACCTTTGATGAGCAGTAATCTAAAGTGCCTGAAGCATTAACAAAATACTTGAATACTTGTATTCTGACAGTATAACAATACTATTATAAAAAGAACAATTGTAATTGCTAGAATTGCCATACTCAGATTGGTTTACAAGGATGATGTATCTACAAATGTCAGCAGATTAGTTTCTCTAATACATTTTAGCAAGTAAATTTAATGTTAAAAAGTATATGCTATAGAAGTTCTTTCAAATGCATCCTTTTTGAGATAACACAATTACAAGGCAAAACCCCATAGGAAAACAATAAAAATGTGAAGTTTGGTAGATTGAATCAATTAGTTTAGGATTTTAAGATTCATAAGTAGAGAGACTTCTTTGAAAAACCTGTAAATTTATCTTATATAACAATTTGGAAAAAGTGCTAAAGTCTTATAATAAATTCATTTTTTTCCTTTTGCTTAGTTAATGTTAAGTTATAGTTCACATGTATTTATTTTTATAAACAACTCAAGTTGGCTAATACATCTCATTACTCCTTCCTCCTCCTATCTACCTCACAATAACCCTTGAGGTAGGCAGAGAGTGTGACTGGCCTCCATCCAGGTAGGATGGAGGTAGGATTAGAACTCATGGTCCTGCTGGTTTCTAGTCTGGTGCCTTAACCACTAGACTAAATAAAATCAGTCCTCAATTGCCTGAGCATATATATAGTTTACAAGTCTTCTCCAAGTCTTTGTTACTGGAAGAAAGACTGACGAGTACTTTTTGAAATTGAATTATCTGAATATGGAGAAATGGTCTCCAGAATTTCTTGGATATTGCCCTATCTAAGTTTAATTTCATGCTATTGATTTTGCCATCTGAAATTACTGTGACATTACATGAAAAATCAGTTTATAAATGTTTGTCATTAATTTACTGAATGTATTACCTTCATATCCCTGGCAAAGCCATGTTTAATGTTTGCAATACAAGGATGTCCATCTGCCAACTGTTGAGAGAACAAATTTCCTGTGAAGCCTTCTAAGTGGGCCAAAAATGTATACAGAAGATTTGGACGAACTTATAGAACAAATTTGGGAGTGTGATGCAGAAGGTATAATAGGAAGACGTGGCATTGTGATTTGAGATTGAATGATAATGTTGATTGGAATCCAGAAATAGAAACGGATAAAAAAAGAATGCTTTCCAAAAAATGGCTGATTTTTACATTTTACATCTTACTCGCTAAAGATGGAGTATGTTGACTATAATTAACATGAGTTCATAGTCACACTGTGTCATTTATTTCCAAACTTTTTCTCTAATAGATATGTTTATGCACAGCCTCCATAAAATTCCTCTCTTTTCTAACTAAAAATAGAAAATAACTAGATAAATGTTGTTTTAGATAACTTAAATTAAAGTTTAAAGACAAAATAATACACTATCATGTGTTTATAACTTAGAATTACTGTATTTGTCACTAGTGAAACAATCCTTACTTTAATAAACAGATTTGTTTTGAACAACTATACTGTTTTTAAGAACATACAGTTTCATAAGCACCACTTTAAAATGTGTGCTGGAGAAATTAGCTAATGCTAGCAAAGGATCAGTAAAAATTATTTCTAATATATTTCCATTAGAATGCTAAGATCAGCCCAATGTTATTTACTCAGAAGAAAAGAAAGGTATCACAGTTCCAGAATGTTTTCCATTTCTCTTATATTTTTAGAATGCATTTAAAACAATTGGTGGGTTTTCTTTCCAGACTATTTCAATGAAATATTACTTTTAAAAAAATAACAATTAATTTGCAAATCTACCTGAAGAATTATAAGATATGCAGTCAATTTGACGACTTCTATTTTGTAAATGAAGAAGCAGAAGAATCAATAAACTTTTTCAACTTAATTTACTCAAGACTTCATTCTGGTAAGCTATCTCACAAACTTTTGCCTGACGTTCTTTATATGAAATATATGATGTCATCATTGTACAGATCATTATTTAGCCTTTTCCCCTATTTAAACATATAGTTCCATCACATTGCTAGTTACATTCTCAATGTCTTCTTGTAAACCCATATCTTTAATTATCAATTATGCATCTTTGAAACAGAAATAAGATTAGTTATAATAATGGCCTCAGCATTTATACAGCATTTGAATGAATATACTACCTAAAGAATGGGAAATACCCAACATGCTAAATGAACATCTCTTACATATTTGTAACTTTAAAATAATTGTATTAACTAAAAGAAAGAAGAGCCATTTATAGTTTTGTTTGAGCAATTAACTAAAGTGGTGTCCGGAAGTCCATGTGCTATAATTGCTTACTCGCCAGATGTTTTCTAGGCAGGGATCCAGGGACAGCATGCTGTAATACCTTTTATCCTATGATTTGTGCTTCTCATCCAGAGCATTCCCTTTCAGTCCCACAGCATTCAACAAAAAAATCTACACTGTTTCTAGCACTACTGACTCTGCAATTCTATGGTTAATGTTTAGTTTACTCATACACAATGTATAAATTAACATTACATTTAGTAAGCCATAATAGATAGATAGATAGATAGATAGATAGATAGATAGATAGATAGATAGACAAATAGATTCCAGTAAACTCATCTAAAAATACTTACATAAAATTAACTTTATAAATAGTTTATTTTACCTCTTCTTCCCATATTTATAAATCCGATAGATCAAAGTGAATTCAAAATAAAACATGTATCAGTTACATCAATAGAAATCATTTCTAAATTTATCCTGAACTTTTTGTCAACAAATGAGCTGCTGCCCACATTCGCTCTATTCAATTTATAATAAGGTTACAAATCCTCTATTACCTTCAGGCTTTCCTTAACAGCACAGTTCCAAATGGGTAAATAGTTTTACATTGGGACTATTTATGAATTAGTGGATTTTGGAACACTTTTTAAAAGCATTATCACAGAATAATCTTACAAAAGTTAGTTGCTGCTTTATTTCTTTATAAAAGTTTTACAGTCATATTCACATAGACATATTTGGATGCTAGTCCTCAACAAGAACTTACATTTTCATGTTTCTTAATTAAAAGTTTGGGGGACATATTTTCAAAACATTTATATTTCTCTGGTTTCCTGTTAGCCTTAACATACTTATTTTGTATAGTGCACACAGTTCTAAGAATCATATTTTTATTTGCTATTCTGCCTTACACATTCGAAAGCTTAGAACATCAGAGTACCTGGACTATCTTTCAGGAAAGTTCCTCAAGGATTGGGTATTAAAAGTATACAAAATGTTTCTGCAAATTGAAAATATCTCACATTTGCAATATACTGTTCTTACCAGTTCAAGCCTGATACTGCTCTCATCTAAATTTGAAACAGAAGTTTTCAACTCAGAATGAGAACGGTTCAAGGTTAGGAGTCATATTGAACTTGAAAAAAATGTTTAAACTCAAATCCTTAACAATTCAAAATGTTTTACATAATCTTGTTGCATGCCCTGTGATTTTACTGGTCTAGGTAAAACCTTTGGACTATAATACATATACATTATGAACTCCTCTGTTGTGTAATCAAATCAAGGATGATTTCTTCAAGGAGGCTGAGCCCTAGTTGCTGAAGAAATTTCCCTTTTCAAGAAGTACCAAAGATTTTTATAACGCAATAGAGATATGTAAGCCCGAGAGAACTATTAAATCTGTATCTCTTTCAACATGAAGACCAAAAGCCTATAGAACTTTTTCCAAGTCAAGAGTTTTAAATCTAAGAGTCCATCTGTACTTAACAATGGCATAAATATGCCCCCAGCAATTTCTTTCTTCTGACATATCCTCAAGTTATTACAGCACTTCCAACTCATCCCAAGCTAATATGTACGTCATCCTTAGCTATACATGGCTCAAGCTTAGGAGCCATGTTAAAAAGCTTAGGAGCCATTTTCCCTTTCAAGTAAGCAAAAAACCACAACGTTTTGTCATGGGTGAACCTGAGCAGCTTCGCAAACTATGTGATTGATGTGGAAAATCTAGTGTTTCCCATGGGATAAAATAATCCTACTGACCATTTTATGCTGGGACAGGTATGTTCTTCCTCTCCTATCCTCTTTGGGCAATAGTAGAATTTGGGCCTTTCAAACTGGGCTCTGTTTTTTATACTTATCAGGTCTCTTAATCTGCAGCTCAAAGATCTGAACATGGCACTGACCAGAGGTGGCAGAGACAAGGTGGCTGTTTTGTGAAGTACAAAAGAGAGAGTCAGTGCGAGTTCCATCTGCTGCTTTACAGCACATCTCTGTGTCTGTCAGCTATCATTTTGGGATTCTTTCTGAACCCAGGTTTAGTACTCTTTTAGAATAGTGCTACACCCATATTCAACACAAACCCATCAGTAATAGGGCTCATTTCGGAAACATTTACCAGTATTCCAGAAGAGAACACTATTTCAGAATCGTACTGTAACTGTTATTCTAGAATGGCCCTATTCCAGAAGAATGCAGACAGGTAAAACCAGAACAAAGTTCTTACAGATGTCTAAACCAAGCAGGTGTTCTTCTTTTTAAAAAAGAATTGTAAATCGCCCAGAGGCATGTAAGTGTGATGGGCGCTACAGAAATTGGATAAATAAAAAGTAAAGAAATAAACCAGTCTAGCCATCTGTCGAAATCCACATGTACTCCAGTTCAATCTCAGATTAAGGAAAGTGACTGGTGGTACTTTCCCACTGATGGGTGACAATTGGTATCAGGGACGGGAAAGGAAAGGAAAAGAAGAGGGAAAGAAGCCAGCAACTCACGTCCTGTTTTCTGCCAATAAGAGCAGTTTTCTGGCATTATGGCTGTTTGACAAGAAGCGGATTTAGCGGTGAGGGGAGCCAACCTAGGCTAATATAGGGTAGTTCTCCCAGCTCAAGCCCTGGTGAATGGATCGTTGATTAACTCACCGAGGAAGACAAGTCATTTGTTGCCCACGTACTTTTCAAAGGCAGGGATAGTTTATGCCCGCTCCTAAAACCTTGACCTACTTAGAGAAACCAAGAAAACGGCTCTTCCACAAGCTCACATCTGTCTGCAGCAACGACACTGAACTGAAAGAGATCCTGAGGGGAAGAGGATGGAAACTGTTGTGCCTGCATGCAGAGAACCGGCGCTCCATTTCACCCAGTTGGCAAGCCCTGGCTCTAACACAGGAGGCTACCTCTCTACAGGAGCAATGAAGAGAAGCTTCAGTGCTCCTGGTAGAGGCGGCTTACACATACACACACACACACACACATACACAGAGAGAGAGAGAGAGAAAGACAGACAGACAAAAAAACCCCAAACACACTAGTTTGTTTCCAAAGGAAGATGCCCCTCTTCAGCAAACCTGCTGCTGCCGCCTCCGAGATGCCCAAAACAACGCCACCCAAACGCGCGGTCAGCAGCCTGGATTGGGAAAAGCTCGCCTCTTCTCTTCAGCAAACCTGCTGCTACTGTTGCTGCCGCTTCCGAGACGCTGCTGCTCGGGCTTCTCTTCCTCAAACGGCTCAACCAACCCCTCGCTCCGTCCGCGGGCTGCCTTAACGCAGGGGCCTGATGGACGCTTGCCCGTGCATAGGGGGGGGGGGGTGTCCCATCCCAACACCGATTTTGTTGGCAGTGGCAATAAAATAAATATAGGTTTAATTTCTTAAACCGACCCTCTTTTTAATGCCACAGGCAAAGCGGCACGTACGAATAAGCGCCTGGAATTGACGCGCGCGGCTCTTTGGGAGAAAGCCGCCTGACTTCGGGGGTGCAGGGGTTCCGCAGGGTCGCCGGCCAAGCAAAAGTAAAATGGAGCATCTGAACGCCGAGCCCGCCCCCCCCCCC
>JANHGD010002190.1:93615-105334 GCA_027560375.1 Imantodes cenchoa
CCAGAGGCCCTCTGGAAGCCAAAAATGCCCTCCCAGAGCCTCTGTGTGAGCCGAAAATCAACTGGCCGGTGCACACACGCACACTGGAGCTGAGCTAGGGCAACAGCTCGCATGCCAGCAGATATGGCTCCGCGTGCCACCTGGCCATAGGTTCGCCATCACTGGGATAGGTGGTGGTGGTGGTGGTGGGAAATATGCAGACACTGCCCTTTTACTCACCTTATGAACAAACTGCTCAACTCGAGTCTGAAGTCCCCATACTTCAAATTTCACAGATACAAGTTTGTAGGAGCACATAATCGGGTCTTGTGTTTCTCTCCAACCTTCTTTTAATAGACCTCTCCCAGTTTTCTCTGATTTGAAGCATTTAGGATCCTGTTGAGAGCAAGAAGACTGAGTGAGCAACCTAGTTAAGAAATCTACCTTTGGGGGGGGAAAAATAACCATTTGTTGTTACAGCTAGTCCTCAATCTATGACCACATTTTTTAATTGTTAAGTGAGACATTTGTTAAGTGAGAATTTTACCCCATTTTACAACCTTTCTTGCCACATTTGTTAAGTGAATCGCTGCAGTTGTTTAATTAGTAACGTGGTTGTTAAGTGAATCTGGTTTCCTCGTTGACTTTGCTTGTCAGGTCACAGAAAGTGATCATATGACCCCAGGACACTGCAACTGTCATAAATATGAGTCAAATGCCGAGGGTCTGGATTTTAATCACATGACCACGGGATGACACAATGGTCATAAATGAAAAACGGTCATAGGTCGTTTCAGTGCCATTGTTAACTTCGAATGGTCACTGAATGAACTGTTGTAAGTCAAGGGCTACTTGTACTAGTAAGAATGGAACTTCACAACCTTATTTCTATCTATGTCAGGAACAATGTTGACTTTGTGTTTCTTTTCTACATTTATTAATATAAGGGCTGGAAACTGGTTGTTTGGAAAAGCAGACTGGAGATTTTAGCGAAACAACTGTATTAATCCCAATCCTTATTCTTAAATCATACTTGGAAGTATTTTTCTTAGCCCCATTTAACATTTTCTCTAAATTACATTTGTGAGTTTGGCAGCCACATACATGAAATGAAATAAAATAAAGGAGGTGTAAGCAAATACAGAACTAAACTGTGGCAGAAGGTGTTGATTGTCAGATGAGAAGGTTTTTGTGCCACAGGCTACAGAAGTGATGGCGAACCTATGGCCCGCGTACCACAGGTGGCACGCGGAGCCATATCTGAGGGTATGTGAGGCATGAATCCTAGGGACGGCAAGAAAACGGCCCAACCGGAAGCTTCAGTGAGGCCTGTGCGCATGCATGGGAGCAGCGCGGGGGAGGTTGTGTGCATGCATGGGGGACAGCATTGCTAACGTGCGCAGGCGCACCCTTTTGGCACCCAAGCCAAAAAAGGTTCGCCATCACTGAGCTACAGCAATAAATCAATAAATCTTCCCGAGTGGATGTGCCTGACATGATGTAGGAGATGACCAGGCTGAGCCTTAGGGCAGGAGTCAAATACATGAATCAGTTTTGAGCAACAATGTTCCTGCAAGAGATCTATTTCTAATTCCCCTTGAAGTCTGTTGACTCCTAACTGGCACCAATTTGCCTGGACCATTAGTAGTTCAGGTTCTTGTTTATAGGTAGCATAAAACAAACTTGTAGTTCTATTGACTCTGTCCTGGTTCCTAACTTCTTGTACCCGATGCATGCACCCAACTGGAGCTCCCTATGTCTTGGGATAGGGCCTGACATTTGCTTAACAACCACGTGATTTGCTTAATAGTGTTCTGTAAAAATGGTTGTAAAATCAAATCCAGTCAAACGATGCCTTGACTTACAATCGCAATGTTTTACAATCAAAATTCCAGACTCCACTGTGGACAAGGACTACCTGTATGTTCTTGGGTATCAAATAAAAATAGCTTTGCAATGTTTAGTGTACATAGTATAGTTACGTTAAGCTGTACAAAGATCAGGGCAGAGGTAGGATGCTGATTGGGTCTTGATATTCCAGTACAAAATTATAAATATAGGCTAAAAATTACCACATTCTAATAAGGTTCCATCAAATATTACTTCTGTTGTAAATGTATGCATTCATTTGGGGCAGAGTAAGATTTGCTAATAGGCAAAATCTTTTTGAAACGTTTCACCGGCTTAAATACCCTTCGGGTTAATGGATAATGTATTGCACATTTTAATTTTGATATTTCAAGTAGGTTTGCAACTAGTTGGGGTCGTTTTGATACCTGATAATTCTCTGCTTTCCATTCTTCAAGTGCTCATCTCATTCATAATCCTGACAATCTAAAAGAGCTTCTTCAATGTATTTGGAAGCAGGTTTAACAAAATATATTTGGCACACTCCTCTCCTCCACTCCCACACCAAAAATAATTACATTTGGCAGCTTCTTTTCCCCCCTCCCTTTGATTCCAAAGCAAATAAAGCCCAGATAAAGCTATCTATCTGTCTTGAGGGAGCTCAAGGCTTGAAAGTGCTATTTTAAAACATCCTGTGCTTGGCATCACAATGTACTGAAAACATGAAGCAATTTGTGCTATTTGGAAGGAAAATTATTCCATCGAAATGAGTTTGCCACATAAATTATGTTTGACTGAAGCCCAGAAGAGAGCAAAGGAGAATTCTTAACGGGACTGATGGAAAAAGGTATTTAACATAGCGCTTGCAGAACAATTATAAAGCGAATCTTAAGTTAAACGTAAGTGGGTTGTTTTGCTTTTCACAGGTACTTCATGATAATAGGGAAAGAGAACGCAGTGAAAAACATGCTTGAGAGAAAACTTTAACAAGGCTAAAAAAATGCACTGCTCTTGAAAGGCTTATGAGTATAAATGGTATCACTGATATTACAAGAAAAACTCTGTATGCTTAAGGGAATGTATGTGTGTATATGGGTGTCTGTACACCCACCCACACATACATCCACATACACACATATATTCCTAAGGCACCTGACAAATTGCTTTGGAAACTCTTGCAAATCTGTGATATAGAATCTACTAATCTAGACAAAAATAATAAGGAATGCAATAGTTCATTTAATGACTGTTCAAAGTTACAACGGCATTGAAAAAAAGCGTCTTATGATCCCTTTTCACACTTATGACCATTACAGCATCCCTAGGATCACAGGATTAAAATTTCAGACGCTTGGCAACTGATTCATATTTATCACGGTTGCAATGTCCCAGGATCACATGATCAACTTTTGCAATCTTCTGACAAGGAAAGTCAATGGGGAAACCAGATTCACTTAACAACCGTATTTGTTAACTTAACAACTGCTGCGGTCCACTTAACGAATGTGGCAAGAAAGGTCACACAATGAGGCAAAACTCACTTAACAACGGTCTCCCTTAGCAACAAGAATTTCGGGCTCAATGGTCATCGTTAAGTCCAGGACTACCTGTATTACATTTACAAAGTAGAATTTTACTGTAGGATTTCTTCTCTTTATTAGTGAACTAGCATCTATCTGTATGCATCTGCTAAGCGCATTCAGCTAGAATCTAGCCTGGAGGAGACACACAGCTCTGATATTTCCTATTGCACACATTTCTTGTTTATAGTTTCATCTATGAAGGGTGCATAAATCAAGATTCCAAATTGGGAGATTTGAGATCTGAGTTGACTTCATCAAACTACTGTTGGCAATATTTTTATGATATCCTTTTGGTTATTGCATTTGGTGATTGTTGTTGTTTTTGGGTTTGTTTGTTTTTTTGCTATGGTTAGATTTCTGCTGCTAAGTAAGATATTTATTGAGTTTTGCCCCATTTTATGATCTTTCTTGCCACAGTTGTTAAATGAATCACTGCAGTTATTTAACTAATAACATGGCCACGCCCCAGTGGTTGGGATCCCCGATATAGACTGTTTTCCTCAATAAGCAATATTGAAAAAAAATCAGCATGAAATCATTCATAAAATAGAAAATAATTATTATAAAACTGAAAACCATTAAAGCAACTTACCCAAATCCAAATCTTATGGCTTTGTAAGACAGATGGTCAAGCTTTGCCAACTCGGGTCTTTTAGTTAAAAACTATCATGAGCTCTGAAGCTTAAAAGTGGACTGGGAATTATGTGACCACATAATTGGAGGATGTGGAGCTCAAATATTTCATTTTCTTTCCACAGCTCTGTGAAGTATGTCAAACTGTGGCCCAGTGGCTTTATTGGCCAGATCCAATGTGCTAACCACTGTCCTAAATAGCCATGAACAAATGATCCAAAGGAAAAAACAGCGAGCTTTGAAGATTCATCTATAACACTAAAATATGCAAAATAACTGCCACCAGAGGTGGGTTCCTCCCAGTTTGGACCAGTTCGCCCCGAACTGGTAGCAACCCGCTGGTGACATCACGATGACATTACAAAACTAGTTCAGTCAGTGCCAATCTGTGGGTGCCGCCATCTTTTTTTAAAAAAAAGTTCAGATTTTTTTTCCTGATTAAAAAAAAAATTTTTACAGGTTTTTTTTCCTTCTGCGCATGCGCAGAAGCCTAGTTTCCGGCACTGCGTATGCATTGCCATTTTGTTTTCGGCTTTTTTGGGGGAATTGTTTTGGATTTTTTGCCACTGCTCATGCGCCCATGAGTCGCGGCCACAAGGCACAGGAGGAAGCAAACCAGCAGCGAGGTAAGTTAGAACCCACCCCGATTTCCACCATTAATTATTTATTGTCTTGCCATGCTTTTTGATCTTTTCTGGCATCAATCTAGAATTGTGGAGAAAATGGTTAAGAAATAAATGATCCATAGAGATGTGAATTTAGTAGCTGGATCAGTAAAGTGTACTGAAAATAAAGTAACACGTATCACCACAGTTGATAAGTTAATAATCTGGTTGTTAAGTGAATCTGGCTTTCCCCAGAGGTGGGTTCCTACCGGTTCGGACCTGTTCTATAGAACTGGTAGTAACTTGGTGGCCTGGGTCGCTAGAGCCGGCAGGGACCCAGGCATGCCACGCCCCTGAACTGGTTCTTTCGGCGGTGCCATAGGCTTTACCATCTTGTTTTTTTGCTTCTGTGTGTGTGCAGAAGCTTTTTTAAGTACTACGCATGCATGCACACGCACGAAGCGTGTCTCTAAGCGAACTGGCAGCAAACCAAACCAGAACCCACCCCTGGCTTCCTCTGTTGACTTTGCTTGTCAGAAGGTTGCAAAAAGTGATGACGTGACCCCTGGGATGCTGCAACGGTCATAAGTATGAACCGGTTGGCAAGCATCTGAATTTTGATCACATGGTCATGAGGATGCTACAAAGGTCGTAACTGTGAAAAATGGTCATCAGTCACTTTTTTTCAGTGTTGTAACTCCGAACGATTAGTAAATGAACTGTTGTAAGTCGAGGTCTACCTCTGGTTGATTAGCTGGAGGAGAGGTGTCAAACTCATGGCCTGAGGGGCCATGCCCATCCCCAGTATTCAATACATTCAATAAACTCAAACCCAGTTTAGCGAAGGGGGGAAAAAAGTCATGATACGCCACGTGACGATTATGTGACGATGTGAGTTTGACACCCTTGAGCTAGAGAGTGCTGACTCATGCATGATGCAATCTATGCTATGGCTGGTTGCTGTAAGTATAAAGGTGAAGTTTCTCTTTTTCCCTTCCTTTTTGCTTCTGTGTGCCGTACAGTATGCTGTTTAATTTAGCTCATGATGTTCCTGTGTTCCTAACTATCTTGTGTTTTTTCTTTCTTTCTGGGTGACAACAAAGACTGCTTTTAAGTTTGATTATGTTAAATATATTTATATATATATAAAAGACTACAAATTTGTGTTAGTGTCTCCAACTTCATCTGAGCAGCTGCCACGCAATTCCATGACAAGAAGATTCTCCTAGTGCTATTTTTGGGTGGGTGGGTAGGCTGTGAGTGGGTGGGCAGGATAGGGAAGTGCTGATCTTCACTATTTGGGGACAAGCCATTTAGATACAGTGCCGAAAAGGCACCATAGTATATGTCTGGATTAAGTCTGATGTGAGTCAAGGGATTGTCAAGGGTGACATTTTTGGGGGTCCCCATCTCCCTATAAAGTGCTGAGTATTATAGCACCTTCCTGCTTTGACCACAGATCAGATCAAGCCCTCAACGCCTTCTCCTCCCTCCCAATCACGCTAGAGAGGCATTTGATATTTCAAGGCATGGAAAATGCTGCCCTCCTTTGCTTGAATCACCAGAATCCCAGTTGCACATATGCTGTGAAAAGTGAATTAAGGTGAGGAATGAGAAATGATACTCTGGCTTTTATCAATATAAATAATAGCGAAAGGTACATTCCTTACAATTCTTTTAAGCCGTAAAAAAGAAAAAAGAGAGACTTGCAAGGTTGATAGGCCACTGCTTCTAAAGCAGCCGTGAAGTGGGATAAATCACACTGTCAATTTAATGGTTTGGTGTTTGCAGCTTCTGTATTATTGCAAAGGTTATTCTTTGTATTCAGGCAAAATGGATAGAAATATATAAAAGCGATCCAGAGTATTTTATTTTTTTTATTTTTTTAATGCCAGAGTCTTTTGTCATCGTGTTATATAAACTGACACAAGTTATACAAAACGAATGGCTTGCTTTGTTTGGTTCCCTTTTATTATGATGATACATGAGCAGCAAATTCTGTTTCTGTCATTGAGAAGCCTGTAAACAACACTTCCATGTTTGAAAAAAGTGTGCCATGTCAAAAACATATTAGTGAGTGCAATAACATTAGTGCTGCTTGCTCCGTGGACACCTCTCCACTTCCAATCAGAATCAGTAATGTTGTTCAGACGGTTGGAAGAAATCAATGTGATTATCTCCCTTGTGTAGAGTTTCTGCAAGCCGTGCAAAATTATGTGCTTGCCATTTTAAAATTGCAAATGAAGGGATGGGGCGGGAATTTGTTGGGATTCCTAATTTGCATTTCTTAACCAGTATGCATAGCTGAATGGCAGCGCTTGGAATTTTATGAATGTTGTGCGAGATCAGTTTTGACAGTCCCTCTCCCCCCGCCCCAAAAAAGGTGCAAAAGTATTAAGAAAAATCTGCACAAGATGCATTTTTGGGTGAAATTAATATGCTCAACAACATGGCGCTAGGAAAAATACTGCAAAAAAAGTTTTAGATGAAACACAATGAAAATATATAATTTTCAGGCAAACTTTTTAAAAATGCAGAAAGATTTGAATAAGCTTTGGAACGAAGGCGAGGTTGGAAAATTAAGAAAATTATTGAAACTGAACCTGTCAGATTCATTCAACTCATAACCACTATAAGCATGGCTATTATTTTACAGTAATAAAAATAAGCAATATGTCACTGTTCTGAGTAACCCATCCGAAGAAATCAGAACTCCAAGGCAGGAACATTCCTCCAAGAACATGTTTATTGGACACATCGTATCGGCACAGTCAGTGAAAACGAACTCTAAAAGTTTCCTGTGGTTACCATGTAATTTAAAGAGAAAAAGTTTCCCTCCCCAGGGAAACCTGTCACAGGTCACATTGTCCAATCAAAGCAGTTGGCGGGCTCCCTTGACTGCTTCTGCCTCCTCCTATTGCCATCTGTTGGGATGATCTTGGTTCCAATGGGAGAGCTCCTTATTTTGTCTACGAGATGATCTAGTTATTTCCTCCTCATCCTCCCCTCACAGTGCATGGCAACTATGAAGCAGCACAAGATGGCTTCAGCTAGGTTCAATTCAGAGTTGATACAATATCCAAAATATATTGATTCCACTATAAGCCAGATCTGCAAGAAAGCATGATATTGACACTACAACAAATCAAGGTATATAAGACCAGGTGGGACCGATGTCAAGCTAGAGGCAGAGGGAAGCAATCTGGCCCTTATTAGATTTTGGATCCCAACCAGGGGTGGGTTCCTCCTGGTTTGGACTGGTTCGGGCAAACTGGTAGTGACCTGCTGGTGATGTCATGATGATGTCATGATGATGACACCAGCCTGGTTCGGTCGGTGCCGGTCCATGGGCACTGCCATCTTTTTAATTTTTTTTTTTGATTTTTTAAATTTTATTTTTTAAAAATATCCTTCTGAGCATGCAAAGAAGCTGAGTTTCCGAGACTGTGCATGCAGTCACCATCTTGTTTTTGGCTTTTAAATATTTTTTCGGATTTTTTGCCACTGCCTATGCACGCACGCACATGGCGCACCCACGTGGCATGGGAGGAAGCGAACTGGCAGCGAGGTAAGTAGGAACCCACCCTTGATCCCAACTACTACAAAACTTCATTGTTAGCTTTGCTGTTGGTTGGGTAATCCCAAACATCTGGAATGCAATAGATTGCCTAATCCTAGTCCAGAATTAGTATGTTTAGGGTGGGCTAGCACTGTGTCAGGGCTATCACCAGGTTCCACTACACTCTGACATGTAAGAAATAATCAGGTTATGTTTAATTTATCATTAAGTCTTATGTGAAATCCAACATGCTACTCACCCCTGACTAGAAACATTGACTGATCTACAGTATATTTCAAAGCAGGAAAAACTAATGTTGTATTTCTGAATTATATTCCAGCTTTCTCTACCAATCAGAGTACAGTTTAGGAAAGGTGAAGACCAACTGCATAAGACACACAGACTAATTCAGGTCTACTGCCTGTCACCATTGTTTCACTCAGCCTAATGGTAGGACTTACACTAGGGTTTGGTCTTCTGAAATAGACCCTGGTTTCCTACCTCTTTGCTATGGATCAGTTTCTGTTTTCTTTCTGAATAAACCTGTACTTTTTGCTTCGTACCTGACATATAGAAACGCATACTGTTGCTGACAGTTTTCCTTTTATTCTGTACTTGATTGGAACTCGGTTCTTGATTTTCAGAGAGTTTAATCCTCTATTTCTATAAATAATGGGCCAAATGACCATCTCTTTGACATCTCTGTGCAAATACCAGGAACGGAGGGAGGGAGGGAGAGTGAGTAAATGAGAGAGAGTGAGACAGAGAGCGCCTAGGAAAGGAGTGGGAATGGGGGAAAGGCAAATTCTTTCTCCGTTCTTTCTCTGATCCATTATTGGACCTCTTTGATATTTTTTGTGCACATTCTTTCTCCCCCTTTAGATGAAATTCATGTTTGGTTTGCTCCCTCTCTTGGCCTTAGAAGGTGTGTCCAAAGGAGGCAAGAATGTGATCCTGCCCATCTTGTGCTCCACAGAAGGGATGCATTGTGGAAAATGAACAAGGAATTTTGCTTTCCCCACCCAATATATTTTGATAATACAAGACTGCCAAGCTTTATAGAGATGTATGCCCACTCTCTAGTATTTCTGCAGAGTGGAAAACATACAACATATTAGTTCAAAGTAGTTTATACAAGGGTGCTTTATTTATTAATGAAGTGTTTGTAGATGGATTTAATCTATAATTAAATAAGATTCAATTATTTATCAAAGCAAGTGGAGCCAATTTACTGGGAACTGATGTGAATAGCATTGGAATGGTATGTTTTCTTTCCAGCACAGCCCCAGAGCTTACATTGTACACATCTGGCAGCCTCCATATGTGTGGGATTAAGGTCCATCACTCCAGGAGCGCATGATGAATGGGAATGATGGGACTTGAAGTCCTTGGCATCCAGAGTGCCTTCTATTGTGGAGGCAATCCAAGTGTCTGTACACCTGGCTTATCTCCCTTAGGAGCGAGGTGGGGCTCTCCTTGCTGTCTCTTCTGCCCCACTCACTAGGCATGGCAGGAGCTGGAAGTCAGCTTCCTGAATCTGGCCTGCTGATCTCAGCCAGCAAGGGGAGTGGAGTGCCACCTCTCTCTCTTCTTCTCCTGAGTGGCAACTGTGGTCCGGAGATTGGCAAGCCAGATTTGGGGAGCTGAACGTGCTGCCACCACCCAGGAGGAGAAGAGCATGAGAAATGGGCTTCCTCACAGCGCCTCCTCTCTCTCTTCTTCTCTTGAGCGGCAGTGATGCGTCCAGCTCACTGAATCTGGCCTGCTGATCTCGGGCGGCAGCGGCTCTGACCCGATCCTTGCAATGTGCGGGCAAGAACCGGCCATGCTGTTCCTGCTCCATAGCTGCACCCCCAAAATAATAGGATCCCCTGATAATAAGACCAAGGCCATATTTTGGGGGTCAAAAAAATGTAAGACAGGGTCTTATTTTCGGGGAAACATGGTATATTATTAACATTTTCCCTGCAGGTTTTCATGATGCTCATGAGGTTGTGAGGCTTATATATTGTGTTTGTGTTAGAACAAAGTGATATGGGTATCAAAGATTGGTAACATGCAAACGATATAATTCTCTGAATGTTTACACCCAGAATTTGATCACGGGGATTTCCAAAAATTATTTCTAAATTATTTAAGGAAGCCTTGAATAGGAATTTACTCTTATTAGGAAGAGTAAAGGATAAACATGAATTTATTTGCACCACCTTCCTGTTACAAATAAATCCATGTTTCTCTAAAACCTTTTCCTCCAATATTTATTATATAGTATTGATTAGGGCTGAACAATGAAAATTATTCAGAAGAAGTTTTTCAGAACTTGCACAGGTGCTTGGACGAATGGCTGCAAAAGTTGATGGAGTTAGCAAAGATTGCTAAATTGACTGCTTCGATTAAAGAAAAGAATGCAATTAATTTTGTTGGTATTTGGAAACTGTTTCTGGACTGTGTACTTGAGGTGGGAAAAAAATGAAACTTTGATTTTGAGTTTTGCTGATTAGATAGGTTTGTTGTTATAGAAACATCTAGTATATATTATTATGTAAAAGTAAAAAAGTTGAGGTTTTATATTATTACTCATTCTACTGTGCCAAAAACAGTTTGAAGTTAGTGGTTTTCTTTTTCATTCCCCTTTTATCCTACATCTTTTCTTTTTTTTTGTATATCATTATTCTTCTTTGTATACCTGTATTTTATACATTTATAAACCAGGGGTGGGTTCTAAATTTTTTTTACTACTGGTTCTGTGGGTGTGACTTATATTGTGGATGTAGCTTGTAGGTCAGGTGGGCATGGCTTTAGATGGGTGTAGCTTGGTGGTCAGCTGACCGGGTGGGCATGGCCAACTTGTAAAATGTGGTGATCCTCCTAGGTATTATGGACTGAAGCATAAGTAAAAACAAACAATACCTGACAATACACATAATGACGGCGGCAAGGATCACAAACGCCCAACAATGGAAAAAGGAGACAGCTCCCACCAATTTAATGGTTATAAATAAGATACCGGAATGCACAGAGATGAGTAGGTTAACTATGCGAATAAAAGAGAAAGAAGAAGACTTCTATAAAACCTGGGAGAAACTGTATGATTGGCTGGATAAGAAAAATAAGACGATGTGTATAGAGGTGAACCAAAAAAGACATACAAATAATGGTAAAATAACAGGATAAGGAATAAATAAGGTGAAATGAAGGGAGGGCCATAGTTCCCTCCTGTTATGGTCTTTGTGGTATAGCACTAATATTATTATTACTACGAATTAGACACTGTGAACATTTGAAGTACGAAAACAAAATGATACGTGCAGCTGCTTAACCTAGATGATGAATATTTGTATAAGAAGTGGAGGTATGATAGAGTTGTTACAGGTTTTTTTCTTTTTCTTTCCTTTTTTTTGCTTTTGTATGTAAGTTTGTAAGATGTTGTATATATACCGTGTTTCCCTGAAAATAAGGCAGGGGCTTATATTTTTTGGAAACCCAAAAAATGCCCCTGGCCTTATTTTTGG
>JANHGD010002193.1:60376-72356 GCA_027560375.1 Imantodes cenchoa
TGTCAAGCACATACAAGATAGTAGTTATTGGTATAAGCATAAACATTAGCAAAGTAGATACATGTAAAAAAAAAAAGTTATAGGACAGTAGAACAGGGACGGTAGGCACAGTGGTGCGCTTCCAATCTCCACTGGAAGTTCCCTGCAGCGCACAGTGCATGGAAGAACCAATCTGTTATTCTAGATTCAGGCAGGAATCAGGATGCTGAAAAGCAGGTCATTCACAATTTATCACTTTGGAGTTTGATTCTTCTCTCTTCCTCTTCCTACAAACTCTGACTGCACGAAATGTAGAGGTGACTTTTAGAATTTATGTACAAGATTGACTTTTGCCGAAGGGGGCGATCTAAGACTGTTTGCAACATTCCTGAATTAAAAAGAAGGAGAACGACACTCAAACCGCAAACATGAAGAAAGAATGTACTTTTAAAGGAAACGTTCATGCTTTAAAAAAAAAAAAGTCTTGGTTTGGCCATTATTTCCATAGCCATAAAAATGGAAAGTATGTAATGGATTTGAATGAGTGATTCCTTAATCCAGTAGTTATTTAATGCACGTTCATATTTCTTGCTCATACTTTGCATAGAGAGCATTTCCCCCTTTTTAAGCACCATGCTTTGTAAATGCTTATGTATGAATTTCAATCCGTATCACTTTTGTTATCTAATGGACATGAATTGTAAATGATGGTATACATCGCTTTTCTTTAGCTTTGGTAACAAACTTGGCAATTCTGCTGTGAGTTTCCCCGTTGCTGTAACAGAGCCACATTCCTCCTTGTCTCCTCCTCCTCCTCCCCCTATTCTTCCTCCTCCTCCTCCTGGCATTTCAGTCTGGAGCCTGCTGAGTATCTCAAGTATTTTTTTTTTAACCCTCGGAACTTTCTACTTCAAAAACAGCTTCTTTGTAAAGTTTGCTTGAAACAATGCTTCGGGTAATTGTAGAATCAGCTGCAAATATCCCTAAACATACGTTTGGGAAACCAGATCCTATTGCATCAATTATTTTTAAAGGTAAGGAAAACTAATTTTCGAAGGTTTCTTTTCTTTCTGACAAGGTGGCACGAACAAGATTGCAAAGAGCTTCTAAAGTGTATAGCTTCTTTTTTTTAAACGATGAAAAACAATCTGGAGATGTCTTGAGGTGCCTTGACAAGCATATTTCATTGCACCTGCATCTAGGACACTCACCTTCAGTTTTGGTGAATGGGCAAGTGAATTATATTTTGGCACATAAATAATTTTCCTACCACAGAAGATGTCTGGTTATTAAGCTGCTATACAGGAATGCTAGCACTGATTGATTGAATGCCGGTAGGAAGCGTATGATTTAAAATATTTAAATTCTATTTATATTATTAAATAGAATTTTTCTGTGACCTTTCTTATGCGAATTATTAGTACATTAATCAAAAGTAAAGGACAACATTAAAAGCAATAGGATTTGAATTGTATCTGCAAATTTTGTAGTGGGTTTTATATTGTTTTTTTGGCTCATCATTTAGTTAGATGTGTGTTGGATGTTAGAGAATTCAAATAACTTTTTGCTCAGTGTGTATATCAGTTTGGGGTAAGATTCCAGTTAAGACAGTTATATTACTTGCTGTTGTGCTGAATAAGAGCAGTCATTTTATTGGAAAAAGTAGAAGTACCAAGGCTGGACTAGAATGAGTTTTCTATATTTCTCTGCTGCCATCTAGTGGTCCTCTGGATTTCTGCTTCCAAATTTAGTAGAGTTGCTAAAGGTGTGGCTTAATTTAGTCTAAAAAAATGTACATGTGAAGCTTAAATGGCATGGAGGGAAAAATATTTCTTTTATTCTTCACTTTGTTCTGTTTTTAAAACGATTCTTCCCTAATATGAAGTCTTTATCAAATGGGGTCTGGTGAACAAGGAATGCTTGGCTTTATTATTCCTGATCTTTTATGATAATTAAAAACTGCACTTCTTTTATTTCAAAATTAGTCACTCAGAGCTGGGGGAATTATTGGTGCATAAATATATAAATCAATAGATAAAGCTAAAATCCGGGACTTCTAATTTTGCAAGAAGATGAAGCCTGGTGATTTGTTTTGTAACTTATGAATCATTCATTCATTACTCAAGGCTGGTTTTCCAGTTTCCACTTATATTTCAAAGGGCTATAAATTTTTTTTTTTTCCCAATTGGCTTTCTGCAGCCATAATTAAGATGCTTAAAAGGCACCAAGAGAAATTAATTTCTGTGTTTACATGGTGTTGTTAATATTCTTCATCCCCTCTCTAAAACCTCCATGCTACTGGGCTTATGGGGGGAACACCACCACCCCGAATAAAATTAGAGGGGGATGCATTTGGTACACCCATCGTGCAGCTGATTTTATTGTTTAAATTTGAATATTTTGAAACAAAAGCTTGGAAGGAAGGTCAAGAGTTACTGTGTGATTCATGCTTCTTTCCCGTGGAAAATGTTAATTGAAGCCTTCAATAGAACAAACTTTAAACAAAGAAGAAACAAACTAAAGATCCAGCCATGCTGTACTTCTAGGAGGATGGGTTGTTGTAGGTGGCGTTTAAAGGATTAGAACGAAGAGTATTTGTGAGCAGAGACATTTCCACAGAACAGAAACTAGAACAACCTTCAACAAACAAGGATGGGAGAATGGCTTCGATAAAACGTTTAGAAGCAGTGTCTTCATCCTTGTTCCATTTATTTCGGGATGTTCAGGTTGTGATGTTGCTATGTACTCAAAATACACCCACTCACAAGGGAGAAGTATCAGCAGGCTTGAAGAAATCTCTGGAGTTTGCAGAAGTACAAAGATTGTAGGAGGAAAAAAGACATCTTGGTGGAAGCTTAGAAAGAGACAAAAGAAAGACAAAATGTCCTTTGTGGCATTTAAAGCTAATTGAAAATGAATGGTCGGAATCTCTAAAAACAACAGTCTTCAATATGTTCTAGTCCTGGTTATAAATGCTAAGAACCACCTGGAAAGAACAGGTTTTGCTGAAATATAAATCAGCTTTATTGGCATATATTTTAAGGAACTGAATATTGGTAGTGCCATGGAATAGCAATTGAGGTCATTTCCCCACTAGAAGACGTACAGCATTATATGGTTATCCTTTCATTGTTGTGCCAAAATGAGTATAATAAAGACAGGCTTCATATTACTTCAGTGATGGCTAAATAATACTATGAAGATGCTAACGAGGAAATTGCTTAAATAATGGAAAGGTTGGGGAAGAGGGGAGAGAATGGAACGTGTTGGAATATCCTGAATAAGATAACTATAATATCTGTAGTTTAGGGTTGGCTTAAATTCATACGTTCAAGTTCAAGTTGAACCAATTTCAAATGTTCATTGCAAGAGATCAGTTCAAAGTGATCTGTTTCCTCCCTCCAGGGAGAAGGAGAGGATATCAGGGAAAAAAGAAACAATGCAAACCCAAAGTAGAATGAACGCCACCGTGTCATTTTTATATCTGGCCCTATCTAGTGCTTGCTTCCGTCTGACCTTCCCATTGGCTAACAGAAAGTGATGCTAGCCATGGATGGTGTCTTGAAGATCCCTTGGCCCTGCTTGGAAACCCCATTGGTCCAATCTGCTGATTGGCTAACATGCAAGCTGCATTAGCCAATGGGTAAAGCATCCTTTTTAAAATCATCCCAAGTGAATTTAAAGCACTCCTTCAGAGAGAAGCACCTGGAGCGTCTTCACTTTTATACCCTTAAGATTGCATGCTTGTAATCTGTTTCTACTTGTTCTTCTATTCCATTTTTCTGTGATTCATTTGAGAACATCAATCTACTCAGGGGTGGTTTTAACTTACCTCGCTGCTGGATCGCTTCCTCCCGTGCTGCATGCATGCATGCGCGCGCGCAGTTCTGAAAACTCGGCTTCTGTGCCTATGTGGAAGCAAAAAACAGCTTCTGTGTGTGCACAGAAGTGAAAAACAAGATGGCGCTGCCTTCAGCACTGCCGAGAGAGCCGGTTTGTGGGCGTGGCCAGCCAGCCATCGTTCCCGGTTTGGCAAGCGGGGGAAAATTCCCGCTACCGGTTCTAAAGAACCGGTCTGAACCGAGAGGAAACCACCTCTGAACCTAGTTTGTTTGTTTGTTTGTTTGTTTGTTTGTTTGTTTGTTCACATTTATATGCTGCCCAACTCCCGACGGACTCTGGGCGGTGTACAACAATAGCATTGACAGATGAACAAATAATTAAAATAACATTAAAAATATTAAAATACATACAAAAAATTAAAAATAATATTTTCATTCATAGCAAACAGGGGGTGGCCGGTTTAAATAATTCTACTCAGTCCCTGTCCCCCAAGTGTCGGAAGAGCCAGGTTTTAAGGGCTTTGCAGAAGGCCAACAGAGTGGAGGTTGTCTGAATCTCCGTTGAGAGTTGATTCCAAAGAAGGCTATCACAGAGAAGGCCTTCCCTTGTGGTCCCGCCAGCCGACATTGTCTGGCTGACGGGATCCGAAGGAGACCCACTCTGTAGGATCTAACTGGCCGTAGAGAGGTATGTGATAGCAGGCGGTCCCGGAGATTCCAGTGCCATGTAGGGCTTTAAAAGTAATGACCAACATCTTGAATTGTGACCAGAGATTGATAGGTAGCCAATGCAGCTGACAAAGAATCGGTGTTACGTGGGTGAATCCTGGTGTATTCACCACAGCTCTCGCAGCTGCATTTTGAACCAACTGAAGTCTCCGAACACTTTTCAGGGGTAGCCCCATGTAGAGCGCATTACAATAATCAAGCCGTGAGATGATAAGGGCATGAGTGACTGTGAGTAGAGCTTCCTGCTTCAAGAAGGGCCGCAATTGGCACACCAGGTGAACCTGTGCGAAGGTTCCCCTAGCCACAGCTGACAGATGTTGATCCATTTTTAGCTGTGGATCTAGGAGAACACCCAAATTGCGGACCCATTCTGAGGGAGTTAATTTCTCTCCCCCAAGAACCAAGGAGGGGCAGTCAGAATCGTCCTTAGGGGGCAGTATCCACAGCAACTCAGTCTTGTCCGGGTTGAGCTTGAGCTTTCTAACTCCCATCCAGATCCTCACATTGTCCAGGCGACTGCTTCCCTGAATTGAGACGGGGTAGAGATGTACAACTGGGTATCGTCAACGTATTGCTGATACTTATTCAGCTTGTAATAAGGGGAAGTGACATAGCTTACTAAATCATAGTTTCCAGAGTGTGGAGGCTACTTTAACAACTCAGCGCTTGTGAAAGGTGGTGTAGGCAAGGCTTGTTGTGAGCTGTGCCTCCTTATCCTTTAGTTTCTTCATATAAAGCTTGCTTTCGGCAAGATAAAAACCTTGCTTGTTTTGCTGTTGCATTTACTGAGATAAAGGTGTGATTATAGTGCCATTGAAGCAGGAATAGTGATATCTAGCTTCCTTTTTTTCTAATTTCTCATAGAATTGAGGGATGATGCTAGAAAAATGAACTTTGGCTTCCATTGCTAAAGGATAATAAATGCAGTAATGTGATTTTTATACCCAAGAATAAAGATGCATACTACAGGCTGACCAGGGGTGGGTTCCACTTATCTTCACCACCGGTTCACATCGCGATGTTTTGCCTGCACATCCCCTCGTGCAATTTTGCTTCTGCACATGCTCAGAAGATGGACTCAGCCCGAAACACAGCTGAGGAGCTGATCAGCTGTGATTTGGGCGAAGAAATAAAGGTCAGTATTAACCCAGGGGTGGGCAGGAGGGCTTTTTCCCAAGCAGAGAACGAGGAGAAGCCATCCAAACACAGCAAAATTTGCTGAAAATTCAGAAAAAAAGATGGCACCGACAGAACTGGATCCGTGACACCAACACCAATGGGTCACTAACAGTTCAGGTGATCTAGTCCGAACCGGGTAGAACCCACCCCTGAGCTGACATACACATGGGAAAAAAGATACCACTTAAATGGCATTTCTATATTATTGTTGCATTTTATATTGTTTGTATTGATTGTCGTATTTTACATTGTTTCCTATTGTTGGAAGCCGCCCAGAGTCCTTCGGGAGTTAGGCCTATAAATATGACAAATAAATAAACAAAATAAATAAATAAATAAATAAATTTCTCACAAAGCTTAGGAGACACTCCACAAGGCAATGCCATAGACAAAAGGACAATTACCAACAATTAAAATCTGTAACACTTCATCTTTTGTGTGAAGGTAAACATTGTGAGTTATGCACAAGCCCCTTGGACACTAACCATAAGGAAGCTCTTGTTGGTAATCCTCAATTAACGACTGCCTTATTTAGCAAACAACTCTCAGTTATCATGATTATGAAAAAGTAACTTTGTGACCAAGCCTCACGTTTGTGACCTTTGCAGGCCTGTACAGCAAAGCTGAAGTAAGATCATAGTTTGTGTGGTTTCTTTGTCATGATGTCACTTGGCATCTGCTTCACTTAACAACTGAGTTGCTGGTTGCTAGACGAGGATGAATGGTACTTTTCATTTTTGCCTAAATTTCAAAGAAGGACTTACTGGATAGCTGTTGGCTCTACCATCTGCTGTTCCACTCCTTGTCTTTTCTACTCCAGGTTAACTCTTCTGCTGGATTACAATTCATATACTTTGCAAATCCATGATATGTGAGGATGATGGGAGATTTTAGTTTGTAATGTCTGGTGGATCCAAGTAGGTGTTCTGACCCAGCTCCCCAAACACGACAAACCTTCTGAAGTTAATTCAATGATTCCTTTATTAGGAGCGCCAGCAGCCCCGGCAAAAAGTTTATCTCTCACCACAGGTTAACAAGTCTGTCTGGCAGGGAACTGAATAGTTGTCTGCCACACCTATTCATCTCCATCTCCTGCCTTTTATCCCTGGAGCTAGAGTGGGGCTTCGCTAGCAGCGGTGGCTCTTCCTTCTCAAGGATCGGCTCACGGATTTCCACTGCTCTCCTCTCCACTGTCTTCTATGCATCCACGCACCAGGCACTGGACCCAGCTGTTCCTCCTCTTTCTCATAGCCACCTCCCTACCTGGGGGCTGTTGACTCTCCATCTGAGGGCTGACACCTCTGCCTCTCTCTCTGCCAGCTCCATTCCCTCTTCCCCCTCGGAGCTCTCAGTTTGCCTTGATGCTGACCCTGATTCTGATGCCTCATCCTCATCTGATTTGGCTGCTGGAGGGGCCGGCAGCTGCCAGGCCACAACAGTAGAGTGGGGTAGATTTCTACACTGCTTGTAATTCTCTAGTATTGTAAACAGGCGTGTGATCAGAAATGTACATATGATGATGGGGCTTGGGTGACATTGCTTTGTGGAGGGCAATACCGAAGCAATTGTTGCTCATGGCTCCATGGTCCAGTGTGCTATTTCATATGCAGAAATAAAATCCAATCAATAATTCTTATTCAAGTTTGAAATAGACCTGGGAACAGATAACTTTTAGAGGATAATTTTAAAAAGTAGAAAAGAGAAAAAAAGAAGCTTAAGCTTCTTAAGATCTGATCTATTGATCTTATCTACCATTATGTAAAAAACAAAAGCTAATAATGGCAAGAAAATTATGTGCAATTAGATTTGTTTGAAAACTTGGTGAGAACCAGAACTTTGGGAAACCAGCTAAAGTTTATGAGCGTTTTTTGTTCAAGCTAGGTTTGTGGATTATGGGCTTCCAAGTGTGGACTATATGCGGTCTTGACATCTTCCAAATATTTCCTGCTGCTTCTCAGAGCTCAAGGCTATTCCCATCCATTAGAAGAGCGTTAAAAATGGTCCACTGAAAACAGAGAGAGTATGTCAGCACTTTAAAGTAAGGTTGTAACTCATATGGCTTTTCAGATAAAAGTATTGGACGTATTTTGATGACTTATGAAATCACAAGATATAGATCCTTGCTTTAACTGTTAATATTGGCTGGGATTTTATTCATTTAGATCTGTGTATCTTGTCTATCCTTGCAAGTATCATCCCTGCTCAACTTATGGAATGATGTTTCGTGGAACGTGGCTTTGTAGATATGTCTAGGTTGTCAGGTACAAAAAAGTTAGTTTAGGACTACTACATCTTTATGGGAGAAATATCAACAACCTCAGATATACAGATGATACCACTCTAATGCAGAAAGTGAAGAGGAACTAAAGAGTTTCTTGATGCGGACGAAGAAGGAGAGCGCAAAAGTTGGCTTGAAACTCAACATTAAGAAAACTAAGATCATGGCATCCGGTTCTCTCCATTCCTGGCAAATAGATAGGGAAGAAATGGAGGTAGTGACAGATTTTATTTTCCTGGGCTCCAAGATCACCAAAGATGGGGACTACAGCCAAGAAATTAAAAGAGGCTTGCTCCTGGGGAGGAAAGCTATGGAAAATCTAGACAGCATACTAAAAAGCAGAGACATCACCCTGCCAACTAAAGTGAATATAGTCAAGGCTATGGTTTTCCCAATTGCAATGTATGGCTTTGAAAGTTGGACCATAAGAAAGGCTGAGCGCCAAAGAATTGAGGCCTTTGAACTATGGTGCTGGAGAAGACTCCTGTGAGTCCCTTGGACTGCAAGGCAATCAAACCGGTCAATTTCTAGAGATCAACCCTGACTGCTCTTTAGAAGGCCAGATACTGAAGATAAAACTCAAATACTTTGGCCACCTAATGAGAAGGAAGGACTCACTGGAACTTACTGCTGGGAAAGACTGAGGGTAAAAGAAGAATGGGATGACAGAGAATCAGGTGGCTGGATGGAGTCACTGAAGCAGTAGGCGTGAGCTTAAATGGATTCCAGAAGGAGTCCATTTAAGGACAGAAAGGCCTGGAGGAACGTTGTCCATGGGGTCGTGATGGGTCGGACACGACTTCCCAACTAACCACAACAACAATTAGTACCTTACGTGATCTTGATTGAATCCCTCTGTTAATGCAACTTAGGATTCATAGTCTTCTTGCTGGTGTAGCCTTTGCCCATTTTCACTTCTCTAGATATTCTAAATTAGAAATCTCATTGAAAGATGAAAGTTGTAGTCCAACCAATGCAGAAGACGTCAGGTGAGAAGTGATGAATATAATTGGTATCCCATTATAAATAAAAGTAGAAATTGATGATGGCTGTTACAGTGGCAAAGTCTGAATGCAATTAGTTACTGCACTCCTCTTAGCTGCAGGCTATGTTTTATCTTTGCTGCTAAATTCCCTTATTTAGGATGAGTTCTTGTCTTCTCAAGGCCATTTGTATTTTTCCCCTCTGAATTTAAACAAAGGCACAGTTGAGAACGATGAAATAATCAGCAAATCTCTGGCTGTTCAACAAAAAGTCTTTAGTTGAGATATTTACAAGAAATTCCACATCATAGTTCAGAAGACTTCTATTGCCCAGAATTTTACTCTCCAACCCAGTGTTTCTGTGGAAAGAATCTGTTTATCAGCACAGACTGGAATTTTATGATTATGATTTGTGGAATTTGAACATTATAAGACAGAATGGGGCTTTAGTTTTCTGGCTGTTCAGATCATATTTAGCCCAGGAACTATAAAGAAAATAAAAAGCATTCAAAAAGAGCTACAAATTCTTAAATGAATGACTGATGAAATACAGTCTTTAGCTCTTTACTATGTGTTTATATGTGTGATGTTAACCGAAGTAAACATGGTTTTGCTACTAAATCATAATTAAATCATGGTTTAGTGAAATATACGATGCCTGTGACTGGCAGCATATGTATAATGTAAGCTGTAGTTTTCTTTATGAATAAACCACCATTAGCTGGGCTCACACATTGTGCTTAGCCATAAACCATATTTCGCAGACCATAGTATTTAGGTTCACACGTTAAATTATAAAATAACATGCTGCTTTATTATATTGTGTGAACCCATTCCCTTTCTTACACATGCTCATTTCTGATTACTATTTCACAGGATAAAACAATTGACCAGAATAAACATTAATGTTATTAAATAGATCAATGGAACATCACTTAATGTTGTTAAATAGATCAATGGAAAATATACTCCTCAATCATTATTACTTTAGGGGACAAGAAGAAAAGCTGTCTTCTCAAGATTCTTTAATTCTAGGTATGAATTGGTGAGGGTACAACGCTTTGCATTCTTCCATATATTTGGTCAAACTTGTCTGATACAGGTTGACCACTGATAATGTTTGGTAAAGAAATGTCTGCAAGAAAACCACCTTGCTTAAAGAGCACCAAGGATGCCACAGTGGTTTGAGTGCAGTACTGCAAGCTATTTCTGTTGCCTGCCGGCTGCCTGCAATTTGGCAGTTCAAATCTCACCAAGCTCAAGGTTGACTCAGCCGTCCATCTTTCTGAGGTCGGTAAAATGAGGACCCAGATTGTTGGCAATATGCTGACTCTATAAACCACTTAGAAAGGGCTGTAAAGTACTGAGAAGCAGTATATAAGTCTAAGTGCTATTGCTATTGCTATGGCTGTGATCAAAAAGAGGAATATAATAAGTTTATATAATAAGATGAACAAAATGAAGTTCTATTTGTTTCCACAAATCCTAGTGCCATTCTGCAGACCATCTTTATACATTCCTATAGTTTAATGGCAAGGGATTACAGTAATTCAGAAAATAGTGAAAATGTTATATTGATATGACACCTGGATTCCACTGCCACAGGATAAGATAATTGTTACTGGCTTAGTCAGGAATTAGCTAACAATGGATGACTTCTGGCTCATGTAAACAGCAATATCAGATGCAGGGAATGGGTCTCCGTGTTCCCTACACTGAGTTCTCCTTGTTTGTGGGCTCCAACAGGAGCCAAAGCCACCTAGTCAGGGCGGTGAAGCTAAGGAGGGGCACCCTGAGAGGTTGCGGGAGAGATTGCAACTCTTCTGCTGAACCCCGGGCTTTTTTCCCCCTCGTGGCGAAGAGGAAGAGGCAGTTTAAAGATGGCTGCCACAAAGCTGGGACAACTGAAAAACGTCTAAGCATAGTACTGGAGCAAAGTTGATGAACAATGTCTGGAACTGGATGAGAAGAATCCTTTTTATCTAAAATTCAACCCTAAAAGAATAACCAGGAAAAGAGAGGCTCACTGCTCTTTTTAAAAGCAGCAATTTAACATTTTGAGAATTTTAAAATTGAAATTTCCATGAGAAATCCAGGTGATATAAATCTCTAGTCTTAATATAAGAGAAGTCCAAATATTTCTCCCTTCTTCTTAAATAGTTGGAATAAACATAGTTCAAGCAAGTGGAAATTAATGATGCTGACAGTCATGAAGCTGCAGCTGGCAGTGTGGAATGTTAATACAGAGAGGTTCAAACTGTTTCATTTGGCTATTAGGGGAACCATCCAACATTCTACCACACAAAAAAACCACATCAATTTCAGATACAAGAAGATTTGCAACAAGATGTTTGACTGGATTTTTACAACCCACTAGATGACAGGGTTATCAAACTGACAACCCGTGGGCTGGATGCATTACGCATATGCCGTTGCCACCCCAGTTTCACATAGTAAAAAACATTGCAATATGTCATGATACCTCAGGTGACACGATCGAGTTGTACTAGAACAAACCCAATGTGCCTAAATTTCAGTTGTGGAATTTCTTGGTTCAGTGGGCCAATATATTTTAATGTTTGAAAGAAACAAACAAAAACTCATGCTGTATATCCACATACCGGTAGTATGTGTTTGCTCTTACTAACTTGATGTGGGGGAGGGGAGATGGTACAATGAACTACAGGGAAATGGAAAATTCTCAGGAAGGAGGGACAACATTGCGGGGATGGGGGAGGCTAAGACAAGGAGGCAACACAACCAGGAGCTGGATCAGAGGCAGAGGAAGAAAGTTAGGATAGCCACTCCCTAGAATCTCGGATTCTGTTTATCTTGCATTAGCAAATAAAGAACAGGAATTTAGGTGGATTGCTCTATGTCATTCTTAGGCTAGGCCAGGGGTAGGTAAAGTTGGCTCTTCTATGACATGTGGACTTCAACTCCCAGAATTCCTGAGATAGCATGATTGGCTCAGGAATTCTGGGAGTTGA
>JANHGD010002194.1:23038-33428 GCA_027560375.1 Imantodes cenchoa
CAGTCAGTTTCAGTGGCCTGCAGTACTGCATTCTAACCACTGAGCCACCTCAGCTCCTAACTTTAGTCTACATGTTCCCACAACAAAAATGACTGAGTGCATTTGATTTAAGCCAATGCATGACTGGACCTGTTTGGGATTAAGTTTGCCCTTGCGACTGAGTTTATTAACCTCCCCATCACAACTGACCTGTTCAGCCTAGTGGGAACTGAGTCTGTCTTGGCTTTTTTGTGAGGGTACAAATGCCTTTATTGCAATGTGTTCTTAAAAATAGTTGAGGCCTACCTTGAGGAAGCTGAGAGTGTTGTGATAGAATTCAGGAGATGTGTGGTGGAAGATATGCCCAAGGGCTCCCTGGACGGCTGTGCAGGGCCCCAAAATCCTTTGGCTCAGTCTCAGAAGGCCTTCCCTGATCTTTAAGGCACACAGAGAAAGGAGGAGGGAAGCATCAGATTTCTGTCTATAGGTCCAGTCCCCTGCCCACCAGGCTGTCCAATGCTCTCTTGCGCAGCATGAAGAGGGGCAGCACATGAAACAGGCATAAATATTGCAGGGAATGGTTGGAATGGAACCAAGAGAGCCAGCTCTTCCTCCTTCCCCTTGGAGCGGACCTGGGCAACCCAGCAGCCAAGTGTGTATTTCTCTACCTCCTCTCCAAAGATGTCCCGGCGGTCGTGGATCAGAATCCATCCCATCCTCCAGCCGGGCACCAACCATCTCTTGGCAAGGCCTCCACAGGACAAGATCGGGACATTAGTGCTAAGTTTTGCAAGGGACTCATATTTGCAGTCTTCAAACACCTGTGTGGAAGAGTTGGAGGAATCACGTTTAGTGGCTGGTCAAGACTCGGAGAATGGAGTCCCATACTCAGTCCCAGACACAAAAGCAGGCCTCTCTTCAAGGCCACCCTCTGCCGTTGTCATGTTATTCCAGCCCCCCCTCTCCTCCTCCCCCGCCACGCCATCCCTTCATTCTTCTAGACAGACAAACGATGCTCCTCACTCACCATTTCTGCATAGATCTCATCAGCCAAAATGGGGACACACTGCCTAGAGGCCACTGGGCAACAGAAGGAAGAAAGGAAGACATTCAGCGAGTCACTGGATGCCCACAACTTGGATGGGCTCCGTAGCCTGGAGCCTCTTGTGACTCTTTTTATCGCATGCAAAGCAGCCCAGAGACACATTCATGAGGCAGTTCCAAAACTGGTCCGAAGAATTACCTGCCAGAATCTTCTGAAGGTGACTTCTGCTGAAAACAGAGCCACAGGGATTAGATGGGTTGTTCACAATCAGACAAGCTGTCCTGTTGTCCACCAGAGATTCCATTTGCTTCAGGTCAATTTCCCAGGACTTTTCTGGCTGGTGGCAAAATGGAAAGGAAGATGAAGAGAGTGAGGAAGCCTGAAATCAAATAACAACCACCTTCACTCTGGCTATGGGGCCTTTGCTCCCAGCCTGGGTCAGAAGTGATAGGCAGGTAAAGGGGAGGGCAAGAGGGACTGGTGGCCAGCCAAGGAACTGGGGCATTGTATAAGGAAAGCTTTCTTTCTTGATTCCAATTATTTGTTTGTTTGTTTGTTTGTTTGTTTATTTTGTCAAATATGTAGAAGATAGTAGGTATTGGTATAAACATAAACATTAGCAAAGTAGGTACAGGAAAGTTAGGCAATAGGACAGTAGGACAGGGAGGGTAGGCACAATGGTGCGCTTATGCATGCCCCTTACAGACCTCTTAAGAAAGGGGTGAGGTCGACTTTAGGCAGTCTAAGGTTAAAGTTTTTGCGGTTTGGGGAAGAAACCACAGAGTCAGGTAGTGCGTTCCAGGCATTGATCACTCTGTTGCTGACGTCATATTTTCTGCAGTCGAGTTTGGAGTGATTTACATTAAGTTTGAATCGATTGTATGCTCGTGTATTGTTGTGGTTGAAGCTGAAGTAATCATTGACAGGTAGGACATTGTGATAGATGATTTTATGAACTACATTTAGGTTAGATCGAAGGAGACGAAGTTCTAAGCTATCTAAGCCCAAAATTTCAAGTCTGGTGGAATAAGGTATTTTGTTGCGAGCAGAGGAGGGGAGGACTCTTCTTGTGAAATATTTTTGGACTCTCTCGATGGTATTGATGTCCGATATGCAGTGCAGTGAGCTGTATTCAAGAATTGGTCTAGAATTTACAGTCTAGAATGTCAAGAATTTGCAGCTCATATAATCAAGAGCTGAAGAGTGCTATGAAGTTTTGTTGATCAGTAGCGGCAAGATGTAGTCTTGGATGAAAAGACAAACGTTTCCAAGTAAGCAATTTAAGACGTTGGTTATAAACATCACATCACACATCCAGGAATAAACAATGGTTGATCTAAGGTAAGAATAACTTTGTTTTTGATCATAGTTATTTCTAACTTGCCTCTTTCTCTGAGAATTGTGCAAAAAGGGAATTTGAACAGAGAGAGCTTGTTTCTAATTCTTGCAAAGCCTCTCTCTTCTCCAACAATTTGTTTGGTGCACCCAACCTGCTATCTCAGGGGCTTCTAGCTATTCTTTTGCACACCCTAAATATGGCTTTGGGTTTGACTACTAATATTGCAACTGTTCCAGCTCTCTTTGAGCTCAGCTCTCCAAGCCTTGAACCTTGGTTCTGTTTCTTGTTTGGGAGAAGAGTGAGGGTGAGGGTCCCCACATCTAGGTCCATCTTACCAAAAGATTGTAGAACTTGACTTCGATTCCCATAGAGTGAGCCAAGGTTTTGTAGAGGGAGAAGCCAGGGCGTGGCACCAGGATGTTTTGTCCAGGGTTAGCCAGGACTGCTAAAGCTAATTCAATGGCCTGACTGCAGCCACTGGTCAGGATTACATCCTGGAAAGAAGGGAGGGAGGGAAGGAGGGAGCTGTGAGTTGAATGGGCACTTCATGGCTTTCAGTTCAACAGACCCACATGAAGATCAGAGCCATTGGAACCTTAAATGATTATTACACACTTAAAATTAGGTGGGGAGTCAAAACCCAAGCCCCTCTTCCCTGAAATGTTCTTACTCTTTCTCAACGTATCAGTGTTGTTGTTACCTGGGCTTTCAAAGGTGCTTCTGGACAATTGTAGTAGCTTGCAACCACCTCTCGACAAGACAGGTAACCTATGATGGGTGGGAGGTGAGGTGAACTGAGTATTCAGTGCTATGGCTGTATTAAAAAGACTTATAAAATGGAAACTTCCTGAATTCCAGCCTTAGAAGCCTGCACAGGATGTTATTTAGTGCCCTCCCCCAACCTTTTGCCATGGATTCCCTTAATAAGATACTCTGGGACTTTCCAGAGTTCACAAAGCAGAGGCCTTCCCCTTTGACCTGGTTCCCTATCAGGGTCAAAAAGGCTTTCTATAGGATCTCAAGGCCACTGTCTGTTAGCGTCGCTGCCTTGCCTTGGATTTTTCCACAGAGCTCAAAGACTCACCCACAGATGGGGCATAGCCATTGTATTTTCCAGAATCCAGTGCTTCTTTCATGGCCCGTGTGACTTCATCATCTGTAGGAAGGTTTCCAAACACAGTTGGATCTCCTGTAAAAAAGTAGAGGGTGAGGTGCCTAGGTTGCCAGTGGCTGGACTGTATCAAAAAGGGTTAAGGTCAGAGTCTCTCTGGACCAGCCAGATACACCTACTCACCTATGGACAAAGATATCAGAGCTTTCCTGGGGTTGGGCTCCACTTTCATGGCATCCACAATGGCTCGAATGGGATTGAAAGTCCTTCTAGACATTTCTGAAGCCCTGACCGCCCAGTGGGGCTTGCGGCCTTTTCCTTTGGGCAAAGAAGGGCCTTTCCCATTGAGGTTCACGTGGACATCTAGGACGGAGGACAGGGTGGTATTGCTGTTCACCTGAATCAGGCAGGAGTCCATCTTGGAAAGGGAGAGCCTGCAGGGGACACAGAACAAGGCTGATGCCAACCCCAAAGCTGTCCCTGTGCCTGACATCGACTACCGAAACCCACCCACCCACCAGGCGATCGATCCCGGCAGCAGAGGGATGAGGGTGGGGGCAGGGTGGCACATAAATTGCTGGCTGGGGTGATGCTAGCAGGCTTCCTCTTATGTCCTGTACAGGTACCAGTTTAGCAGACACAGCTCAACAAAGGAGAGAAAGGTGTTGCAGCACAGCAGAGCTATCCTTGAGCCTATCCTGCTCCTTCCCCTCCTCACTCACTTTGGGAGTATGAACTTTGGCCTGTGAAAAGCTGGCCCATTTTGCACAGGATAATCCAAGTTCACATTCTGAAGGCTGTCAGGAAAGCAACATATCCAGCTGCTCCCCTCCCAAACCCAGGAGACAAAAACCCATTTCAAAAAATCTGATAAAGCACCTGAAACCAATTTGTTCTTCCATCTGTTAGAATGAGATTGCACAATATCCAGACATAAATTAAACACCACAGGTGGTTTCCCATATTCTTATGCAAAGGGGTATGTATCAGCTGTGAGCAAAAATGTTTTAGGTTGCATTGTATAGTTTTCAAAGTGTCAGCAGGAGTCCTTTCACTTCACATTGTGTAAGTCACGCCCTGCCTTCAGTCCCAGTTGCAATGGAAAGAGGTTTCAGAGAAATTGAAACCAGTTCCGAGGACAAAAGAGGGATCGGAGAATAGAAAAAGAGAACATAAAGGACCTAAATATGTTTAACCCTGAGACAACATAGGGAGGAGCAATATAAGAACCCCCACCCCAATTTACAAAAGAATTAATTCAGAAGAAAGTCAGAACCTTTCCTCTCTTGTTCCAGAAGACAAACACAAAATAATGAACACAAGTTACAAGAGGGCTCATCTGAATTGAATATTGGCAAAATCTTCCTAACAAACTGCAAAAGTTTGACTGTGGAAATGATTACCCAAAGAGTACTTGTAGTATGTTAAATCATCCAGGATTCTCAGATTGTACTCCATTTGGAGCTGCCAGTCAAAGAGGAAACTGTAGGTCAGCTCCTTGGTCCTGACACTGTCCAGTATGCTCTTGTTCATTCGTTCTCCTTTTGGGGTTCTTGGGCACTGTGCCTGTACAAGGCCAGGTCATGCCCAACAGTCTTCACTAGAGAGGGCACGCCAACAAGAGGGAAGGTTAGGAGGAGTTCCAAATGCTGCTCGAATTTTGAAATGACCCTTGGTTAAATTTATTTGTGGAGGGGATCGTTGATGTCTTTGAACCTGTTTCTTTTCAGTGCTAGCACTGATGATGTTACCTAGTTTGGCTAATGAAACATCTGCAAGAAAACAACCAAGATCAAAGAGCACTAAGGACCCCTCATTTCAACCCTGAGCTACAAAGATTCTCCTCTATTCTTACTTGTAGAGCCTCTTGGTTCAGGAACCCCAGGTGTTGATGACTTACCTGAGACACCTAAAGATGTGGCTACAGTTCAGTGTGATGGTGAAGATAAGCAGAGGAGCTTCCTATGTGGTTGAACCAAAGGCAGAGCCAGAATGCTAGAAAACAAGTCCTTTTATGCATGGCAAGCCTGCAGCCGTCTAGAGTCAAGAACAGGGTGTCAGCCTGGAGTCCTCCAGCTATTGGCTGATGTGGAGGGCTGTACTTCCCACCCAGGGACACCCCCAACTCTGATTCCATCTGGCTCCAAACATCTGGAACAAACATGGGCTGCATGTTAACTCTTTCAGACAAGGGCCAAAACTGACTGCTGGAACCACATTGCTCCCCTTCCAGAGCCAACAATCTAATCTGGGTAGAATTCTTCTTGGCTTGAGATCCATTTTCTCCCAGGGTCAGGAAAAGCCACCAGCCCAATTTAACCCCCATGGGTGGAAGAATGGATGCCTTCAGAATCTAACCAAAGAGACTATGTGATGTGATGATGGGAGTGAAACCCAAAGAGTTAACTTTAAGCATGATCCAATGCTTTGCCTGGCATTTAAGGCAACCTGATGCAATCCATGAGGCCCACCTCATCAGCTCCACACTGCAAAACACAATAATTGATCCCAAATGCTCTAAGCACCAGCTGGGAATGGGAAGGCATCACACACCGACAACAGATCTGCCCCCTCCTCCAACCATCAGTAATCCACTTTACCAATACCTAAAGGGGAAACGGATTTCATATTTCTCCAGAATTCTGCTTTCTGTGGGGCAGAGGAAATCCACAAGAAGTCAGCAGCTGAGTTTGATCCTTCTCTGAATCCTGGCACTTTGCAAAGATGGCAGTTGTATTGACAGGCAAGAGAAGGACTCTGGCTACCTTCCTCTAAAGTACCTTCTTTCGTGAATCTTGGTAGACACCTTGGTGGAGGGTAAATATGTGCCAGAATCTCCAGGTCATCAGAAGAATCCAACACTGAAGAACAAAGTAAAGAAAGGGAAGGTTGGCGGGTTGCCCCATTAATATCTGTCCTCCCCCTTCAAATCTTCCCATTCTGCCTCCAGCAGATTCTGGTCAGTGCTCCACCAACCTCCAAAGACAGTGGTTATTTCTCTGCCCTTCTCAAGTCTTGTGGAGGTCTCCCTTCAGAATTTCAGACTGCAGCAGACAAAGTCTTGCAACCCTCACAGGCAGCCATGCTCCCCCCACCATGGGCAACCCAGGATCTGTCCGCAACCTCATCCAAAAAACAGTTCAGGCTTGAATCTGTTTAATGGTGGGGACAGCAAAGCCTTCATACAGCCATCTTTGCTCATTCTTCCAACATGCACATGAGATTATTCACATGTTTCCAGTGCTGCTTCTGCAAGGACTCATGTGTCAAGCAGTGGCAGGAACACAGATGACGTAGCACCTAGCCCTCTTATTTCAGCTGCGTCCCACACATGTACCTTGTCCCAAAGCCTATCTCCTTGGCTTTAGCTGGGAGATGAAGCAAGGACCTGCCTGTGTGTGAATAGTTGTGTCCACAGGCCTAGAGTGGTAGGGGCAGGAGGAGGGAAATAAGTGGAGATGGCAACAGGCAAAATCCTCGTCTCTACCTGATTTATCCTCCCTTCCAACCACATCATTTGCTTATTAAACAATTATAAAGCCCATCACATATGGGGATTTCTGCAAGGATCCCTATCCTGCTTTGGACAATCTTTCTGTGTTGGGTTTTCAATAATCAGAACAGCCCCTCCATGTTCCATCTTCAAGATGATTCCGATTCCGCTCTCCCTGCTCTTTCCCAGCCCCAGATCAGCAAGGAAAAGGAGATCCCAAGATTTCTGCTTTCAGATCCAAAAGTGGCAGGGCTTCACTGAAATACTTCATAAGTCATGGCAAAGGAACAAAGTAGTGGCCTTCCCCAACACCTAGCACTGCCTTATCTATCTTTTATTCTTGCTTTCTTAATGAGTACATTTCATTCCTCCTTAGCTGCTTTAATGCCTCTCCCACACCCATTCTTGGCCATCCATCAAGCTGTACTAATAGAAATATTATTTGTGTCCATCAGCAACTCCAGGCACCCACCCAAAGCCTTGGGTAAGAGGAGCAGGAGGAGCAGGACAGCAGAAGACTCTCCATAGCAAGTGGCTGAGTGACAGGAAAGGAGGGAGTGCAGAGAAGCGAAAGCTACTTCCTTCACCATCTCCTCCTGCGCCAAATCCCTCTTTGAAGCCAAAGTCAATATTGACTAATTTTGTCATTGGCATTTGACATGTGCTTTTCTATTACTATCCACTTGCACAGCCTGTTGTCTGTGGTCTCTTCCCCTCTATGGCCTTGAAGCCCCAGTGAGCTAAGCAAATAGACACCGGAGGCCTCTGTTGACTTCAGCCGCAGGCCTCCTCTGAGAGAGCAACTCCTAAGCAGAATAACACACCTTTGCGGAGGAAGAGCTGGCATCTGAAAGTCTCAGAAGGGACGAGCCTTCTGCCACTCCTCTACTTGCATGTTGGCCAGGAGGCGCTGCAGGGGGCAGCAGCAGTCACCAACTAGCCAAGAGTTTCTTTGTACTATTACCACATTCCCTCTCAGACCAACACGCCCAGTGCAATGATTCCATGAAGCAGAGCAACAGGAATGTGCCAGTGGTTCTGTTGGCCTCTTCTCCAAGGATGGCCATTTCCATAACTCTGAAGCCAAGGAGAGGGGTAAGAAAAGAAATGGCTATCCTTGAAGAAGGTGCCAGCAGGACTACGTGGGCAGCCTCCGGCCCATATCCTCTCATCTTTCTTGGTGACCTAGATCTACCTCTTATTAAATGGTCCCTTAATGAATGCACAACTGAACCTATACACTCAACCCTGTATAATGCTGAAACTAATCTGGGGACTGGATCAACTAATAACCAACAACACTAGACTCAACAACTGTCTTGATCTCATCTTCTGCAACAATTCAATTTATGGACTACAAATAAAAAAACCCTTTTCCAACAGTGATCACAGCATGATAGACTTTTGTCTCAACATATACCCTTACAAAAATCATCATAATGACAGGATCCCCAGTTACAATTTCAAAAAAGCCAACTATGATCTCATAAACATTGACCTCTCATCTCTTGATTGGCAAACCCTATTCACTGGCTGTATTACTACCGAAGACCATTTCAACATTTTCTTACTTGAAGTCAAAAGAGTCATTAAACTATATGTACCACTAATAACTCCCATAAACAGGAAAAACAAACTACCCATAACAATAAGGAAGCTCCAAACAAACAGAAAATCTCTTTGGCCAACTTCAAAAGCCGCTACAAAAACTTATGCCAACAAATAGACTGAATGCACAAATTACCATATCAATCGAGAGGAAATCCTCCTGCGCACCCTGCATTCTACAATTTCGTAAACAACTAACTTAAAGAGACCAGAACCATCCCACCCCTAAAAGGACCTAACAATAAAGACTGTAATGATGAAACCATTAAAGCCAACCTCTTTAACACATTCTTCAGCTCAGTCTTTGTAAACAACTTATGTCCAATATTTCCTAAGAAAACCACAAACAATGACAATGAGTTAATACACACAGATTTCACAGAAGACAATGTTGTAAAGGCACCACACAATCTAAAACCATATCTATCCATTGGACCAGATGGACTATGTGCCTACTTCTTACTCTCTCACAAACAATTTGGCTTCAGAAAAAATTTTATCCTGCAACCTACAACTTCTACACTGTAAAAACATATGGACTACACAACTCGATCAGGACAAAGCAATAGACACAATTTACATAGACTTCTGCAAAGCCTTTGACTCAGTGGTACATGACAAACTACTTCTAAAAATTAAATCCTATGGCATTTCTGGATCCCTGCACAAATGTATTACTGTGTTCCTGTCAAACAGGCAACAAGTGGTCAAAATAGGTAACGCTTTATCAAACCCTGTACCTGTTGACAGCAGTGTTCCCCAAGGCAGCGTTCTAGGACCAACTCTCTTTATTCTTTACATAAATGACATTTGTGGTAATATAAAAAGCAACTATGTCCTCTTTGCAGATGATGTAAAACTATTCAACACCACCGACAATACTACTACCCTTCAAAAAGACCTTGACTATGTATCAGAATGGTCAAATAAGTGTCAACTTCAAATCTCAATCAACAAATGCCCAGTCTTACACATTGGCAAAACTAATCAGAACACAAAATACGAACAGTTAGATTTGCACAGGAATGAAGAGACAAGACTTAGAAACAGTTCAGCACCTTTATTTCTCCTTAGCTGCGTGTAATACGAACTGCAGGCAAGCTCCAGAGAAGTCACTTTTAAGGGCTTCCCAGAAGCTTGCTGGCCACTGACAGCAGTTTATTTCTCCCACCGCTTGATCAGCCAGTCAGTGGTGGCCATGCAAATCCATACTCCATACGGCAGCACATAACACAAACTATATGATCACGACCTTGCTGACGATCCACACTCAGTAAAGGACCTTGGAGTACTCATCTCTAATTATCTAAGTGCTACAGCCCACTGCAACAGCATTGCTAAGAAGGCATTAACCTAATCTTGCTTAGCTTCTTCTCTGGTAATATTGTACTTCTAACTAGAGCATATAAAACATTCGCCAGACCAGTTCTCAAATACAGCTCATCCGTCTGGAACCCGCACTACATATTGGACATTAAGACAATTGAGAACGTCCAGAGATACTTCACAAGACGAGTACTATACTCCTCCTTTCGCAACAGAATACCTTATGCCACCAGACTTGAAATTTTAGGCCTAGAAAATTTAGAACTATGCCGCCTTCTAACTGACCTAAGTGTAGCACACAAAATTATATGCTACAATATACTACCTGTCGATGACTACTTCAGCTTCAACTGCAACGATACACGAACTCACAGTAGATACAAACTTAATGTAAACCGCACCCAAACTTGACTGCAAAAAAATTGACTTCAGCAACAGAGTGGTCAATGCCTGGAATATATTACCTGACTTTAGATTCTTCCCCAAACC
>JANHGD010002194.1:40265-57098 GCA_027560375.1 Imantodes cenchoa
TATGTATAAAATTGACTGTGTATACAGCAATAATAGTAATTTGAACAACAGCTAAGTAGGGTTACATCTGGTTAATACCTCATTAGGAAACCAATAAGATATGCTATGATTCTGAACTAAACTGAAAAGTTAAAAATGTTGGATTTGCTAATAGTACACAAATACAAATTGGAAAATTAAATTCTAGAAGGATATAGCAAACCACTTTATATTAGTTCTAGGAAAAGTGGAATGAAGATGCCCAGGTTATCATTCCACTTCCGGGGAAATATGTTTAAATCAGCAATGGCATTTTCAGGTGCTATGCAGGTTTACGGGTCATACTGGAAGAAGCACTACCTTAAACAGAGCTGTCTCCAAACACAGGGCAATGAGCTCACACAATACAATATGGTTGGTTACTATAGGGTTGGTTACTTCATGGTTCAGCGGCTGCGTTCTTACTACAAACTGAGCCAACAACTGGTAATATACACTTTAAACCTAGCAAAGTGTGCATTGCTAAAACTCAGGAAAAATGAATATCCTAGAAAATGTAATCAGGCTTATTAAGAAAACTCCCAGAACATGGAGAACACTCTATTAAGTTAACAAGGATAAACATGTAATATATGAAGTATGTGAATTCTACCTATCATTTATTGCTCAATGGTTCCTCCAAATCCAGGCAGTTAGACTAATTTAGTCAACTATGTTTCAACTGAGTTATTATACAGTATGAAAACAGCTGTAGCATGAGGATGTCACTCCACCGTCTCAAACACCTGGTTCCAAGTGTCAGAAAAGGGCAGCAAATAGTTATATGATCTGTCATTATTCAGTTTTAACTGCCAAAGAAAGAAAAGGCTTGTAACAATTTTCTGCCAAAATAATTTGATAGGTTTTGGCTCCTGTACCTTGGATTAGGTTGGGGTGGGGTTTGCAGTTCCTCCAGATCAAGCACCATAATGTCTTCCACCGATAAACTCCATTCAGAATAGCTCTCTAATCCCAGGGCTCAGAATTGCAGCCTAATATGACAGAGGACTCAGATAAATCCGCAGAACAATGAAAACACAATAGGGTGGCAATCTAGCTGAGAATCAAACCTTGTGGGAATGGTACAGTTACCATGCTAGCACTAGGATCCCACTTCTCCAAAGCAGCCAGAGTTCCTCTTTCAACCCCAGGTCTCACCTTTAAGGCTTGGATTCTATCCCTGCTTACAACATCTTCCTAATGTTTAGCATTTATTTATTTTTAAAAGCCATATCCTTCCTCCATGGCAACTGGAAACACCCGGTGCCTTTTACTTTTACTCGTCTTGCGAGGCAGAGGAATGAGCGTTGGATTGTTTACTGTCAAATCCTTCTCAGTTTCCATTCCATCCTGCCCCTAAAGATTTTGATTACTATACACTTCTCTTTTAACATTAAAATATTATTTATTACAGATTTACACAAACGGCACGGCTGTTTTTAATGTGGAGAGAGCAACATATTGAGGCATGCTGGTGGAGAAGGATCCCCATTAATAGTGAGGGAAAGAAGCGCTTGAGAGCCACCGGTTCCCGGGATAATTCAAAAGGGAAGCCCGCCAAGCCAACGCCCTTGGGGAAGCGAAGCGGCTAGGCCCGGGCTCCCGCCAGCATTTATGCAACTGGCGAAGTCCCTTCAAAACAAGACTCACAGGAAGGTTGGGGGAAATCGTGGGCATTTCCCTCCCTTTAAAAAAAGTGGCACACCTTCCTTGGTTTGAGTTCTGGTTCTGTTCGTTCTACCCTGGGCCCCCGCCAGTGTTCAAAACTGAAACATGTTGCATGTCTGTTAACCAAACATAGACTAAAAATGGATACACTCAGGAAAGGAACAAGGAGGAAGAAGAGGAAGTAGAAGAGAGGAGGGAGAAGGTAGAACGTAAATAGGGAGAGAAGGAAGTGAGAAGGAAGGAAGAGAGGGAAAGGAGAAGAGGGAGGTGAGGAAAGAGGGAGGTCGAGAAAGAGAAGGTGGCGGAAGGGGATGCAGGATGAAGGGAGAGAAGGAGAAAGAAGGTAGAGGAAGGGAGGAAGAGAGGGAGAGGAGTAAAAAGATTGGAGAGAGGAAAACAGATGTGCAACCTAGAAATGACAGATGTAAGATTATTGCATTTGCTTATTTTATATTGGTAAATAATATAAAATCTGTGTTAAATTTTTTGATAAGATGTTATGGTATATGTACTGATACCTATGTGAAATGTATAAAAAAATTTAAAAATGCAAAAAAGAAAAGAAAAAAGCAGTGCCAAATGTCTTTATCATTCACTGTGTCATTCATCACCAAATCTGGTTGCAAAAAACTTCAGTGATTGCTTACACAAGTCATTACACACTGTCATTACTGCAGTGAACAAAATTAAAGTACATGCTCTCAATGATCGACTATTCCGAGAGCTCTGTGTTGAGAATGAAGATTTTGATCATTTGCTGCTTCATACAGAAGTTTGTTGACTATCAAAAGGCAACTGTGTGAGATGCTTTTACAATCTATTTGACACTGTTGTGGAGTTTTTTGAAGACAAGAATGCTTTACTCAGTGATGAACTGAGAAATTAGGCATGACATTGCTTATTTATCAGAACTGTTTGCAAAGTTCAATGAAGTGAATTTCCAGTTGCAAGGAAATGAATTCTATCTTATTAAGGCCAAATCTGTCATCTCTACATTTATTTCAAAGTTAACTCTATTCAAGCGCAATATATAGGCCGTCATGAGCTATACCAATTTCCCAGCTTGTCTGAGCTAGAAGAGAAAGGTGGGATACAAGATGATGATCTGCAAGTTTTTTGTGACCATTTGGACAGGCTGCATCAAGATATGTCTTAGCGATATCAAGATCTTATTTTGATGGAAATTCCAGATTAGGTGATAAATTCTTTTTCAGATACTGAGGAAGATGGGGTAGTGGAGAAACAACTAATAGAGCTGCAAAATGACATTGAGCTGAAGCCAAAGTCTAAGAAATTGTACCAAGAATTTTGGTTACAGAAGGAAATTTCTGATCACTATCCTGCACTATGGATAGTGGTTAAGAAGCTCCTTGTTGCATTTCCAACATAATATTTGGTGGAACATGGTTTCAGTGTGGTCATCCAACTTCTCTCCAAGCAAAGAAATCGACTCCAGATTACGGAACGTGGTGATTTAAGACTCCTGCTATGTGACTTAAAACCACACATTGGGAAACTGGTATCACTTCATCAAGCTCATCCATCACATTAAGAATTTACTGAACAATGGAGTAGTTACTAAATTTTACTGAGTTTACTAAGCTAGTAGTTACTAAGGTTCTTGATAAATGGCTATCAGACTTTGAAAACCTGGTATCACTGGCTCATGTTCAACAATTTTGTTGAATTAACAAAAGATTTTTAAATTGGATTTTGAATAAATGTGCAATTTATTCAAGAGTTAAAGAGTTAAGAGTTTTGAATTTTACTGTTACTATCTTCCTTAGTGGGTTGTGCAAACCGCTATTCTGAACAATGCGATTTATAGGAATTTGGGGGTTTATAGGGGTTTGGGGTGGGTGCACTGAGGATGAGTTGTAGCACCAAGGGGGCAGTGGACCGAAAAAGTTTGGGAACCACTGGCTTAGATCCTATGCTGTGTCACAAAGAGAGCATGCTGTAGCATAGCTATGCTGAGGGAATGGATTTCGGGTTGCTCTCTGAAGTTTGAAATAACACTTGCAGCCTGTCAGAAACACTTAGCACCATTATTTCCCTCGTGCATGCATACATTCCCTCGTAACTTTACTCATAGGCATACAAAGTGTTGTAGTTGCCTGTGATAGGTGAGCCACACTGTGGCAGATCTTGGCTTACAAGAGAAAATGCTAAGATAATGTGAGGAGAGATGTAGGAGAAAGGTGACAAGCAACATGGACAATATTACAAGCAGGCAAGAGGATTATCAGTCAATTGCCAGGGGCACAAACTACAGGTAAATACAACTGGATCTAGAATCTCAATTGTTGAGTGAAGCAGTCATTTAAGTGACTGCTCCATTCACTCAGCACTCAAAGGATTTCAGCTCCCTTTAGCCCTTTCACTTGAAATCTTTCCCTGCTGGCTTCTCAACTTTGTGGGGAATCCAACAGAAAACATTGCCAATGGTGATCACTTTGTGGAGCCCTTGGCAACTGATCATAAATGTGATCTGGTTGACAAGCACTTGAAATGTGGCTAGGTGACTGTATGGGGACATCCTTTTACCTGGCAGAAGTACTTTATGGCTCATAAAACACCCTAATTGTAACTGTAGTTGCTCAGGGTCCCAAGTCAAAGACTAGCTGTATCCACAAACTAGGGTGAGTAGTATATTTTGGTGGGAGTCCTGCCTGAAGCTTGATAGCAACTAGGAAAGGAGCAGCCAGAGTGAAACAGCAGCTCCTCCTAACTACGGCCAGAGCTTTGGGAAAGGCTTTTTGAGACTTTTGTTTGAATTGAGTAATAAAAGACTTGAGTCCGAAGGGCTGAGTGGTAAAAATATGTATGTGGGAACATCATAGAAGGGCGGAGTTGACTCAGAGAAGTAACCTGTTGGGGATCAACCTGGTTGATAAACCAACTGTATTGTGTACAGATTTGCTACGCCATGGTGCCCAGTTCTTGGAAAACAAAGACCCCTCATACTTACTAGAAGCAGATCCATTGCTTTCTCTGTAAAGCAGGCAGGGATCCAGAATAGGAATACAAAGGACTCCTTTATAGACACTTCTCTTAGTTTTTCACTTCTGCATTAGGACTAGTTCTTGTGAAGAAATCTTGCTGAACTTTTGGATCACTGCACTCCCCATTTGGGACATGAAGTTCCAAACCAGTTATCAAGAGCAGGACATCTCATTAAACCAGATGGTCTTTATTTCAGTGCCAGTATTACAGATACAACACAAATGTCCCAGAAGAACAAATTCAAATGGAACCCAGGACTGACAGACTCAGGAAATGAAAAAGGTGGGGGGGGGGTCGGAGCGGGAAGCAGCTTTGCAGTGGGATCTTGAGATGAGTCTTTCTGCAGCTAATGGGGGCCCCCTCCATCTCTAAGACATTTGCCCAGGAACACGCTCTTCTTTTCTACTCATCCTACCACAGCTGACAGCCAAGGAACAGACAAAGGGAGGTCCGAGATTTGGGATGGGGCACATTGAAAAACGACTTGCTAGAGCAGTCAGTCTTGTCCATCATGATGCTTCTTCAAAGAGGCACTGGCCCAAAATGGGCTTGGCTTCACTGCCCAATGTCCTGCCAAATCCTCTAAGCAGCGTTTCTGTCCAGAGCAGATCCACACAGGGCTCAAATCACTGCTCACCAAGAGTGCAGTCATGTGTAGAAAAGGGCCCCAACGTCAGGGGAACTCAAGGAGAAAAGAAGGGCACCAGCTTCCTTGAACAAAAGCGTCTAAAGATGGTAACCCGGTAAGAAGGAGCCAAGCCAAACCCAAACCCATCTCACCAACCCATCTGCTGGACACAAGGCGGCAATAGCAGCAGCAGCAGCTGCCCCCTTCTCAGAGGAGGGGGGAGAGAGCACATGTCCCAATGTGCTCCCCCCTTCCCCAAACAAGGGAACATGGCGTCTGTGGTGGATGGGGCTCAGCAGTTCAGGAGGGGGAAGAGAGAGTGCGCAAGGTTCGAAAGAGAGATGCTTCAGGATGAGCAATGCCAGTGCTCCTCGTCCTCTGCAGCAGCAGCAGCAGCTCTCCCAGCCATGGGGAGGCTGGGGAACTTCTGGAGTCACAGGCTCTGCCCAACGTTCCTTTGGCCAACCAGGTAGGGTGAGGAGAGCAGTGCTCACTGCCAGGATTGGGGGGGGAAAGAGTTGACCTCCGCCAGGTCTTGCATTGCTGAGCCCTTATGGTTGTATGTCAGCTTGATCCGCATGCGGAGCTGTTGCTGCAAAAAACCAGAGAGGTGAAAACTGAGCAGGGGGGGTGGAGAGGAGCAATGTCCAGCCCTGGCCAGATAAGATACCAAGAGAGGAGTCAAACAAAGAAGAAGCAAAAGCCGCATCTTCCTTTGGCCAAGGCTCTCTTGCTTCCTTTGTGCCTCCCTCTTCAAACTGAACCTCCCTGCTAAGGGCCATCTGAAGGGAGGCTGGAGAACTGCCTCGCTTGTGTACCTTTTGCGGATTCAGGACTTTGATGACTTGTGTGATGGTCCCTGTGTTAAATGCTGGGATGCTGCTGCTGCTCGGAGACAGGAGCTGCAGCTGGAATGTCTAGAGAAGAACAAATAAGGGAGCCAGGCTGATTTCCTGGCAATGCCAAGCAAGCCCTCACAGAAACATTCTGCAAGGCTGCCAGCAGCAGTCTTCTGATGGCCAAACCAGATCTTAGGTTAGCCTAAGATCTGACCCACCTTTGGTACCGCAGCCTGGAAAACAAAATCTGTCATGTCCACATCAGTGCTGTTGGAGGCCTGTATGGTGATGACGGTGACGCTGGGGTTGGTGTTGGAGCGCTCAAAAGCAAAATCAATCTTCAGCCCGTTCTTGTTGTAGGCTGTGATTGGAGGAATGCCTGTGGAGAAGCAGCACTGCTCACGTCCTGGGCCGCCTGCAACCTCCCTTACTTTTTAGAAGCTCAGACTCCAACATCCTCATGGCAAGGTCTTTGGAAGGAGCTTGCCATTGCCTCCTTCCTAAGGCTGGCCCAAGGCCACCCAGTTGGCTTTGTGCCTAAGGTGGAACTAGAATTCAGACTCCTGTTTCTATTCTGATACTTTCACTATGATACCATGTTGGCTCTAGAAAACCAGGCTATGGTAATCAATATTATACCACAACCCCACAAGAAGCTGGCCTGCTTGCTAGAGTAGGTTTGATCAGCAATACTCTTTTGTTTTTGATTGGGGTTCTCAGTCATCTTGGGAAAGCTCTTCAATAGAAACGAGCTGTGTACATTTCTATATGTTAGCAATCTCTTTCCATATATCAGCCTAGCTCCTCATGTCCAGAGCATTCTACATTCTCACCAGGTATATCATTGAAGATGGGTGGTGAAGAAAGTCCATCCAACAGAAATGGAGGCTGTGGTATCTGTGGGGCAGGAGCTGGAGGACCTGCAAAAGCAACACAGAAAGTCCTATAATTCCCCAAAACTGGGCCTCCCACCATCTGGTTTTTCTCCCACCTGAACACAGGATTTCACCTGTTGTTGGATTGAGATCCCCAAGGAGGTCCAGCAGCTCCCCACCAACAGAAGCTGCCTTGCTGGAAGGGGCCGTTGATATGACAGGAGTGATGTCATTGCTTCCCAAAAGATCCAGCAAGTCATTGGCCTAACAAAAAACATGGAGACAGCCCATTAATCTATCTAGACAAAAGAGCATGCAACTCAGTAGAAAACACCCAGGGAAGCAGCTAAGCAGGGGAATTTCTGAAGAGGAGTAGCAAGAAAACCATCAACTGATCATATGGTATTTTAAGTCACTCTTGCAGCCATTCTTGTTGAGAGCATGAATTCCACAAAACATTTACTTTTCTTACCTGGCTGGTTGGTGGAAGGCTGGACAGAGGTGGCTTGGTCTCCAAGACTGTTGGCTCTGCTTCCCCATTAGGCTGAGTAACATCTGTAGGACCGTTAGCTGCCAATTTCTCCAGAACTGGCATACGTTCAAGCAGAGCTGACCTGCAAGGGAGCAAGGTAATCAAATCCTATGGTTCTATTCACATCAAGTCATCAGTTAAGCTCTTTCAGCTGATAGCAGGCACTTGTCATGTGCGTTTAGGACATAGCAAACAGATCAATAATAGGGGTTTTCTGTTAGGCACAACATACTGAACAAGAACAGTGTTATTTTATCTGGTCTCAGGGTATATTAGGCTACGTGAACTCAGCCAGAGATGTAGAATTTAGGAAGTAGCCAGTTACAATTGATACACTCCAAGAGATGCATGAGGAGTATTCTTAAAGTTCAGAAATGTTTCTTAGATAATCTTATGTTGTCTATTATTATCTGCCCATACTGGAAATGTGACTTCTAAACTAATTAGAACTATCCTAACAATAACTATCCTCCATGAAAGTATCTGCTCTTCAATAGAGCGGCTCATTATTTCAGGACAATAGCAGGATACCCGACTGAGCAAAGATAATGCACGAAGAGCTGTGATATCAAGTCTATCTTTCAGCAGGAGTCCCTCTTCAGTCTCGTCACATGTACCTCAAGGTGCATCCTGGGACAATGAAGAGTTTGCAAAGGCAACAAGCCAGTCCTGGGCCTCCAATACTCACCTCATGTGGTCATACTTTTTGAATAAGGCATTGTACTCCACTGCCCTCTGCTGGAGCTCCACATCAATGCTGCTGCCATATATAGAGACCACTTTCTTTATGCGACTGCGGAGAGAGAAGGGAAGAGGGAAGAAATGGTGAAGGCAGCGAAGAGCTTACTTTAGCAGGCCTGCCAGTCCCAAGTCTTTCACTACAGCAGGTTCGAGACACAACTACCATGGCCCTGGGGGCCCTGAATGGATTGCCCATGGAAACATCTGATCTCTGTCACATAGTTTTCCTATGAGGTTCAACAGAGAACACGGCTGGTGCTGGAGACTCCTCTTCCAAATGCCAGCTTCCTCGAGAGTTTGGCTCTTCTCAGCTTTTAAGCAGAGCATGAGAGACTCAGCTGCAAAGGCAAACCTCTTCCATCCCCCAGAGGACTCACTTGACTGTGCAAGTGAACCGCGTTGACAGTTTCATGATGGCGGTGAGGGCATAGCCCCGTGTGACTGATGCCATCAAGTTGGAGACAAGGATACTTTCCAGAACATCAAGGACTTCATCCTCTGTGACCTGGGCAAACGAAAGGTTTGGACAGGGGTAAGAACCAGGGAAAGCAGCCGCCTGGCCAAAAGCTCACGTCCCAGAAACCACAACCATCCTCTTCCCTTCTCCAGTCAACAAACCTGGATTGGCTCTTCCTCCTCACACTGACCGGATACCAGGAGATCTCCATATTCACCAATGCACCAGGAAGCCACCTGTACCAGGGGTTGCTAGCAGAGAAGAAAGGTGACAGTTGACAGTTCAGCCGTGTTCTCTACGTGGAGACAATCAAAAGAGTGTTCCCGCCCGCCCCCACAGGACTTACTTGGGAATAATCTCCCAGAATGGCTTTGTAGAGTTTCTGTACAGTGTAGGCATGCATCTCCATGCTGTTGGTAATGAGCTGGATAAGGTTGGGCACAGCATCATCACGAACATAGCTCCCTGCCTGGAGTGGGTGAGGGAAAGTGAAGGTATTACACCTTAGCTACGGTTTGGCACTTAGAGAGAGGTTTCTATTGGGGAAGCTACAGATGTTGGACCAGCAAATTATATACCCAAGTGGGGAAGGGGTGTGTGTGTTACATAAAAATATAATAGAATGTAAAGTTCAACTCTATAAGTCACTTACAATCAGGCTGATTCCAAGTGGTCAGATAAAAGTGATTAAACTGATAAAATAAAATGCTATACCAGCATAAAATAGTTTGCAAAATTCCATAGGCCAACTCTCCTCAAAACAGCTCAGCCAGTGACTGTTGGAAGTTAGGATGGCACTGAACAAACAGTGGTTATGACCACTCCTCAGAGTTCCACCCATTCCAAAAGCCTCTCATATGCACAATCAAGATCTGGGCACTTGGCAACTCATTTGCGCTCCCCACTGGTTGCTGCGCCCTGGTTGCTATTTGTGACTTTCCCTGCCAGCGCCCACAGAAAGTCAGCGGCAGAGCCAGCAGGGAAGGCCACAAGCCTCCCTATCTTCTGCTCTCATGCACAAGGGTCCACAACCCCCTTTCCGCAGACCGCTACCAGGCCACGGCCCGTAGCGGAATGAGTTGTGCAAGCAGCAGGTGAGTGTGTGGAGTTTCATTTGCGCATGCGGAGGGGGGTCTAGGTTACATGCGCAAATTAATGTCCACCCCCCCCACTGCCTCTGCCAGTCAGTAGAGCCAGAAAGGTTGGGGAGTGCTGCCACAGCAGTCCTGCACACTCCCTCCACCCTTCATTGCACCTCCCTGATCTATGCCTCTCACAGGTGCTCCTGCACCCTGAAGCCCCTGCCATTTCCTCCCCTTTCCATTATTTAGCAATGGAAATTCCATTCCCAACTGCTGTCGTCAGAAGCACATTGGTACAATAAACAGAGAAACTGCTGAGGGATTCTTAAGTGGCCTTGCAGTTTTGAGAGGGAGAAAGGGCTTCTAAAGAGGTTGACACAGCATGAACAGTGCTTTTTTAAAGCACTGTGCATGCGGCACGCAATGCGAGTGCCCCCCGTGGCGTGCCACTGAGCAAACCGGCAGTGGGAAAATCCACAACCCATCCCTGCAGCACTTGAATCACACCCAGAATCAAACTCACCATCCGTGTAACCCCTGTCATTTGTGGCATGCTTGGCTAACTGGGTCCTTCCTGCCCACTTCAGCAAAAGGAGTGCCTGCCCTCTTTTCAATGCAGCCAGTCGGACTATGACGAGCAGAATATGATCCCACTCTGCAGCCACTAAACAAGGACGCACCGAAAGAAGGCCTGCTGCCTGGCATACATGAAAACATGGTGAAGCCTCTGTAAAAGCCATACTTACCGTTGTCAAAACGCGCATGATTGTATCTATGTGCCAGCGTTTAGAAGGAGCATATCTGGAAATTCAACAAACATATATTCAGAGAGGATCGTACACCACTATCTGCTCGACAATTTCCAAATTTTCCCCACATATTCAAGTACAATATGGAGTAACCTGGATTGTGTTGCAGACATTTATGAATTGAAGTTAAACCCTGCACCGGGGCAAAGGGGGATTTCCGGGGGAGCGATGATGATGATGATGATGATCATCATCATCATAGTTAGTTCAGTGCTCAATGGTATCTGGGCAATCTTGCAGGAAGCACGGCCTAATGACATGATTCCAGCACACAAATGTACCGCCCTTTCTCCAATGGAGTGCAATTTCCGTAGCTGTTCAAGTCAACACAGCAGCTAAGAGTGGGATGGCAGAGCAAGAAGAGAGTTTCATTGCAAAGGGCAAAGAACCCCATTACTTCCCTTGCTTAGTGCAAAGGTCTCTCCAGTCAACAGCTTCTGATCCAGATACCAGTAAAACCCTTTTAGATCTGATATACACCCAGTTAGTCAGCAGGCTTTCCTACAATACAGCCTCTAAATCAGGCAAGTCCAACCTGCAGCCCTGGACAGCTAGTACTGCAGCACCACAAGATCGTAAACGTTTAACATTATGTGATTTATATAATTAACTATATTATATATTTTATATGAGGCCCAAGACAATTCCTCTTCACTCAATGTGGCCCAGGAAAGCCACAAGGTTGGACACCCATGTTGTAAATGTTGGTGGCAGGACTGGCCATAAACAAATCTACGGAAGCTCTTAAGAAGAAATCTTACTTTTCTGCTGCAAGAAAGATTCCTGATGCACAATCAGCCTTGAACTCAGGCTCACAAGAATCCAAAAAATATAGCAACTCTTTCATCATTCCCCGAATGTTGTTTCCATTCACAAGAGCAAAGCTGAGTTCCATTGCGCGCCTGGGAAAGGTGAAAGATGAAAGAGGTTCATTAGCCATAGGGTATCATCAGGAAATGACACCCAACTTCACCTGATGCAGAAGGAAGAAGCTGAGGCCTTATAAGAACCATGGCACCCCGGGAGTATTTCTGGGGCCACAGATATGCTTACTTAGTGACTTGTGTCTACCAAATCATTCTCAAGTGTCATCTTCCATCTGCATGACTCAAGAGGCCACATCTCTTAGCTCTGCCAGATTGTTTCCTCGCCAATGAAATTATTAAATTTTGAATAGGTCCCAACCCAGAAAGAACTCTTCCTGTCCTCCAAAGGCTGAGCACAATCAACCAGGTGTGCGTTTCAATTCCCAGTTCTGACAATTTCCTAAACTTTTGAGATCATCTCCAAGGCAGTAATGACTACCAACCTCTGACATTTCAATACTTCAACAACAGTGATTTGCTAGGACAGCTTAATGAACAACCAAGAGAACTTGCCTTAAGTAGTCACTGAAAAATTAAGAGATCCGTTAAAACTGCAGCAGATAACCATTCTTTTTTTACATTTATATTCAATAACAGCATGCCACGACAAATTGCCCTTCTTTCTTCTGACATCTTAAATCTCTATTTACAATTTATTAAATCTGTCCCAAAACTGATTCAAAATTCCACAAAGCTGAAATTCTGTAGGAGGCAAATCTCTTTTTTGATGCAAAAGTAATATCCTCAATGCTAGAAAGGATGAAAAAGACATCAGTAAATAAGATTTAACCTAAAAATTACTGATGCATCTTAAAAGTGCAAAAATTTCTATTTTTTCAATTCTGGGATTGCATTTTAAAACTGTGGGTAGCATCTGTAAAATGCTGATAGGTTTGAAAAATTTTATAGCCTCTGCCCCACCTACCCCTGCTGGCTCTTACAAGTCTACCCCACCTTCCAAATCTGATAAGTTTGTCAATGAATATTTAGTTCTCAACATCAAAACATTTAAACAGTAAGCAAAACTGCAAGCTATTCTTAGGGTACATCATTATTTTTTTCTCCAGAGCAAAGGACAAGAAATTTACTATAATGAGTAGATTACTCCATAGATCTCCAGGGCTGCTGAGATCCACATCTTGACCCAAAAAGCAGACAGAATCTTACAAAAGCCCCCTAGGGAAAACAATACTTGGATATAGTACTTGGCTCTCTGAGAAAGACTAGCTAAAAAAGAAAAAAAAGGCAGAAGAAACACAGGGCAGCTAAAGAGTAATCTGTGATCACAGCCGGGCCTTCTCTTCCAGCTTCATTCACCGTTTGATGGAGACATCCAGATCCTTTAAGCAATCCACAATGGTGCTCCGGTGTCGCTGGACAGCATTGTGGTCAGTCTGCACAGTTTTCAACAAAGACGTCAAGGCTACGTATCTGAGAAAGAAGAAACGAATACGTTAGATGATAGTTGCTGCTCTGCACTGTAGCGCACTGAAGGGCTCCCGCAGAGAGCAAAGGGTCAGTCAAGTCTACTTAAAGCTCCCAGAATCAATTTTTGCCAGCTAAACAATAAAAATATCTTATTGTGGCAAAAGAACCTAGGTTGAACTACTGTATTGGAGTGAGCAGAAAATATGTTCCTGGCCACACTTAAGAGATGCCTGGTGCTGACCAGCATGTCAGGCCAGTTCCAATCATAACATGCATTGATAGGCTTACCTTATATTCTTGTCATTATTGAGTAAAAACCGACCAAGAATGTTAATGGCCAGCACCTGCAGACAGACAGAGATAGATAAGGTCACAAAGAACCTCTTTGTCAGAATTTTCTGCTCTCCAACAGAAAATGTCGGGGAGAGGGGAGGTGGGCAGAGTGGGAGTAGCAAGGCAAGACATTGATCAACCAAGGAATTAAAGCATATAGCTAAATCCCACTGGTGGCCGAATCAGACTTTTCCTTCTGAAAAGTTCTGGTGCTCCTGAGGAAGGCTGGAAAAGCGATGCTCCAATGTGGCAGCCATTTTTCTTTGGGAACCCACAAAGCCAAAGTGACGTACCCTCAAGCCGCTCTCAGACTTTATGTCCATGATAGTTAAGACGGTTTCATAAAGAATGGCATTTCCTACATTTTTGCTTGTTTCTGTGTTTGTGGCCACCTGGAATAGAGAGGATGGTTTACAATTTTCTGGTTTCCAGTCCAAGACTTTCCAACCACCTGCCCACAATCCTCTCACCTGTGCAAGAATGTCATTCATTGCTTCACTGGAGTCATCATCATTTCGGCCAAGAATTCTCAGCAACCGCAGGATTCGAACCTGGAAAAAAATTACATTTGTTGTTTCAGGTTCCTGAAGATGCCGTACAGAGCAAGCCAATTCTGCTCCCTGCCTTTAAAACAACTAACCTGCAGAAAGGGGTCACTGATACCCGAAACATCGTGCTCCGGAGAATAGCCTGACATAATAAGGTTTTTCAGAATGCGAACAAGCTGAGGTACAAGCTGAAAAGAACAGATATCAAGAGTTGGATTTTGGACTCTACGACCCGTGGTTCTATCTGACGATTCTCTCACAAAGAAAAGCCTCTTTGCTTAGCTTCTCCCCAGCATATTTAACCCTGAGGGTTATTTTTTAATGCAGTACTGTCGGATGATAGCAGTCTATATCTTAGCACAGAAACTAAAAAAGTCGGCAGTTGCAATATGTAAAGTGGCAGGTTGGGGTGTTGTCATAAGACTGATGATAAAAATATCTGAATAGGCTCAGGTGGCTGAATTCAGTCCTGAAATGTTTGGAGCCCAGCCCCTCCTTCTCTCTGCCTCTTTCCCCACTACACACATCCTATGAAAACACACCAGAAAAAGGGTAGCAAAGTGTTGCGGTTACACCAATGCGAGTCTCTCCAAGTCTAGACTAGCAGGGTAAATCCAGAAGAGTGAAGGAAGAGCAGCAGGCAGAGCATGGGCCTATACCAGCCTACAGCAAAGCATGCACTGCATTGGGGGGTGGGGTGGGGCAGAAGCAGGGAATTGGGAGCACCTTCTTACCTTTTCATTCTAACCCACCAGAGCAGGATTCCAAGCAGAGAAAGGGGACAAAAGAGATGAAGGTAAGTACTGTGCAGAGAAGACCAGCTTGCAGCATCAACTGCCATCACCAGCCTAGACTCAGGCAGCCAGGACACTCGAGACGCTGAGGGTTCTCCTCTCCCAACCACAGCCTTCCCCAAAGGACAATGGCTTCTTCCCCTTGCATCCACTGGTGCCAGGGCTCAGGGCTAAGCAATGGAAGCAGCAGCAGAAGCAGCTCCTGCCTTGACATAAGTCTCTTTCAGTTACATCTGACTGGCCATTTGTTCATAAAACAGAACAAGCAGGAGAGATTCTAACAGGGGAAAAGGGGAGTCGCTTATTGTGGGTGTTTCTACAGGGTGTGAAATACACATCCTGGCCCACAATCAGGGACCATCTTGCCACAACCAGGACCAAAAGCTTATTCTTCTCGCTCGAAGGACAAAAACAGGAATCCAACTGCACAAAACTCTCACATGGTCTCACCTTTCTGAAGTGGGCAAGCATGTCTGGACTTCTTTCACACATTTCAGTGAGGAGGACAACAGAAGTGTGAAGGACACCTGTGTGAAGGAGCGCATGAACCCACAATTTATGAGGCTACTGCAGCACAATGTTATGGAAAGATGCTGTGGCTAAAAAGAATTATTACCATGGTTCTTCTCATTCAGCAGGTTTTTTGTGGCTGGCAAAAACATCTCCATTAGCTCAGGCACCTTCCTGATGACATGAACCGCACATAGGGCCGCCTGTAAATGAATCGGTGCATTTTAAGTACTTTTTCAGTGCTCCCCACAGAAAGAGGCTATTTTATTTTAATGTTATTCACGTTCTGGAATTTAGAAAATAGGACAGAAACATCTGAAGCCTGCAAGAATAGGAGACAGACACAGCCAAGAGAAAGGCAACTTCCTGACAGTTAAAATGAAGTAAGCCAAAGTCTTGATGTAAAAACACTTTTACACCAGCCACTAATGGCAGAAAAACGCTACTTAGTCTCTCAATGAGGTACCTTTTTCCTCAGGTAGGAGTTAGAAGTCTTCAGAAGCTTCTCCACCTCCCCAGCAAGGTCCCGGCACATTTCAGAAGAGCCCATGCAGCCCAAGGTGCAGAGTGCCAAGCCCTGCACATACTGTGTGCTGTGATTAAGGTCACTGCAGATGGAGAAAGCAACGGGTCAAGGAACTACCAGGAAGAGGCCAGGAACTGGGGGAGGAAGTGCATCAGATGTTGTTTCTGGACAGCCAAACTCAACTGTATGTGCATTGCAAATGAAACAGTTTCTCAACCAAAGGAGAGTTAAAGTCTCTGGAAGCCTCTGGCCAAGAATCACTAATTTGAGTGCCAGGCTATCTCGTGCACATAATGATACACCAGATGCCTCCATATCACGAGTGGGAAGTTTGTGCTCTCTCCCAGCTCAACTCAACAATCTGGCTGTCTCTTACATACTATGCAGAAACACTTCTCTTTTCTGTCTGAGGTAGAAAACAGACTGCTCAGAATCAAGTCCCAAGCACTCGATCAAGATTTCTTACTTCCACCCTCAGTCCCAGGAAAGCAAGCAGCCTTACTTCTTGATGCAATTGGTCATGAGGAGATGAACATCCTGCCTCTCATCCAGGAGTAACATGGCTCCAAGGTATCCAATGCGCTTGTCTGTGAATTTCTGAGAGGCAATCAGCTTTAGGCACTCCAGCTGCAAGGGAGACAATGGAAGTCCATTTAAGCTTTAGCACTTTTATTACAGAAAGATCTTTGCTTGGCCAAAATGATCCCCGCCCAAAAATTCAAGGCTGTGAATAAATTTGGAGAACATTGGCTGCCTGATACTCTTGTGTTTCCAATGCCCAGATCAGCCTCAGCTGCTACTGGAGAAACAAAATCTGTGTCTACAGGGCAGCAATGACCAAAAATCAACATTCCCCTTAGAAAAGGATAATGTGTCAGTTGGGCTGCAAATGAACGGAAATGCTCAAGGCATCTCAATTCCACATGCTCCTCCCTTGCCTTGGCAAGCCAATAAAAAAGATTGTAAATGCCTACAGTGTGTGTGTGTGTGTGTGTGTATATATATACATATACATATACAGATTGGGCTGAAAGGCAAAAATGGAAAATGTGATTTTTCCCCCATTTTGGGCAACCAGGATGACTCATCACTAACAGAAAACATAACTGCCTGGTGAATGAGCTGATAACAGTGATAGAGAATCTGGTCTAGATGTTGAACTGCTGCCATACA
>JANHGD010002194.1:60008-75475 GCA_027560375.1 Imantodes cenchoa
AAGTTGTGAATGCTCCAACACTGGAAGTTTTTAAGATGATGTTGGATAACCATTTGTCTGAAGTAGTGTAGGGTTTCTTGCCTAAGCAGGGGATTGGACTAGAAGACCTCCAAGGTCCCTTCCAACTCTGTTTTATGCTATGCTATGCTACGCTATGCTATTCTTCTATAGCAGTGATGGCGAACCTATGGCATGGGTGCCACCGGTGGCACACAGAGCCATATCTGCTGGCACGCGAGCCTTTGCCCTAGCTCAGTTCCATTGTGCATGTGTGCACCAGCCAGTTGATTTTCGGCTCACACAGAGGCTCTGGGAGGGCGTTTTTGGCTTCCAGAGGGCCTCTAGAGCCTGGGGAGGGAGAAAAACGGACCTACCGGGCCCACCAGAAGTTGGGAAATGGGCTGTTTCCAGCCTCCAGAGGGCTTCCGGGGGGGGGGGGCAGCACGGGAGGCTGTTTTTGCCCTTCACAGGCATTGAATTATGGGTGTGGACACTCACGCATGTGCAATAGCACGCGCACACATGCTTTCGGCACCCGAGGAAAAAAAGATTCGACATCACTGTTCTATAGAATATCTTTGGCTAATCTTGTCAGGGTAAACAATCTCTCGCCCATACCTGTTGTTGTTGTTGTTATTGTTGTTGTTGTTGTTACATAGCATAATTCTTGCACACCTCTGCAAATTTCTAGATGCTTCAATATTCCTCCCAAATATCTAATCCTGCCTTTTCAGAAGAAGGCAGCTCATATTGGTGTGTTTCTTTTCCTTTTCCTGGCATGTCCTCAGATCACCACAGCTACTTCTTATCTTGCCTGCATAACTTTCATCCAGGCCTCCATCCAGGCCTCCATTTCTCTCTGCGTGTTTATACCCTTCCTTATCTACCCTACATGCACAGTCTTACCTCAGTCATTTTTTAAGAGAGAAATCTATAATTTAATAATAAATACATTCTTGCATCCAGGCCTAGAGCAGATTGAAGTTGTTATATGGCAAGTTTCTGGCTGTCCCAATAGGTGGATGTCTGGAGCAAGCCTGTTGTTTACAACATCCCTTGATTTACAGCTCAACGAAAAGGATTCAATCTACCCTGTAAAACCTGGTCAATCCTCAAATAGGATTAGGGCCCAACTTGGTATGTGTGCTATTCTCTTGCATGAATGGGGAAAGCTGTCCTCTTCAGAATGCAGCTGTGGTGCTCCAAAGCAGTATGACATATTGTGGCAACAATGGCCTCTAAGCACATATCAAGGAAATCTGAGAGACTTTCTTTATGCAACTGTACATTGTTATCAATCATTGCCAACAATGTGGAATGCCTGTCTTGGTTAATATTGACTGAACATCCTGCTTAATGTAAAGATTATTTACTCAACAGTCTGTCCTGTTTAAGATAAAGATTATTTACTCAGCTCTCTGTTACGTTTAAGGTAAAGATTAAACTAGCAATCAAGCACTCACCTATATGTTTGACATGTTTGTCTGTCTGATTCAGAGGTTTCTTTAGATATTAATTTGTTACTAGTTTTTGGGATAGGTATCTTTGGAGTAAGTCAATCTTTGTAACTGTGTACACAAGAAATTTGCTATAAGAATAAACACAAGTTGACAGAGAAGAGAGAGATTTCTTCCTAGCTCGGAACAGCTTTGCTCAGAAAATCATGTCTCCATGACATGATTACTACATGGAACTCCATCATATATTGACTATCTAAATAGTCTACCTTTGAATCTGTAAATAGAGTAAATAGTTTCATATTTGCTCATTAAGAATGTACTTGTGATATGCTTTTTCTCATTTTTGCCGTACACTAAATAAATGAATGAATAAATAAAATCATTATTATTGATTCAGAATATTATGATTGATCTTGGATAAGTGTTGATATGTCACAATGATATGTCACAATGTGGCTTATGTTTATAAAGTTTTCTATAATTTTCTGAGTCAGATCCTTGGTGAGGTATGAATACACCAGAGGTGGGTTCCTACCAGTGTGGTCCGGTAGTGGCCCACCGATTGCGCAATTTTTGCGTGACGGCTCCGGTGTTGTCTTTGCCGGTCCATACGTGCCATCTTTTTCATCTTTTGCATGCCAAATTTTCAGTGATTTTTCGGTTCTCTGAGCATGCGCAGAAGGAAAATTGTCCCTCTGCACATGTGCAGAAGCAAAATTGCGCTAGGGGATGTGCGCGCACGCAAAATGTCATGATCCGCACGCAGCGCACCAGTAGGAAAAGGTAAGAGGAACCTGCCCCGGAGTACACTGACAAGCACTCTATATTCTCACCTTTGGATATGACTTGGAACGGATTAAACCACATCATTTTTAATCATCAGCTGGAACTCTTATATAAAGTGAGAAAATAGTACCTCAAGGATGTCCACTGTCAGCGTTCCGAGTAATGCGCCCAAAGAAACCAGAACTTGGATGCAAGCAGATTCCTCAAAGAACATGTTTACTGCATACATCATATCAGCACAGGTAGTGAAAATCAATGCTGAAGGTTCCCGCATTAATTAGCATAATTAAAAGAGTAACTGTTTCTTTCCCCAAATGTCCCAAATCACGCTGTCCAATTAAAACAATCGGTGGGCTCCTTGATCACTGCTTGCCTTCTTCAACCTGCTAGGATGATCTTTGTTCCCACGGGAAGGCTCGTTGTTATGTCTGCGAGACAGTCTATCTACTCCCCTCCTTCTAGAGCATGTGGCAACCTTGGAGCAACTATGAAGCAGAAAAAGATTGCTTCAGCCAGGTTCAATTCAGAGTTGACATCCACATTGATGATGTGAAAAAAAATATCAAGATGGCAACAACAACTATATGATCAAGCATCACTTTTAAAAATGTTTTAGATCCTTTTCTATGTAAAATCCTTACTACATGTCTAATCTGTTTGTTGAAGGTATTTACTATATGATGCTGTCAGCTTCCCAATTGAAAAATGGAAATGTCATGTCTTTCTGAAGTCTCCTTTAATTAAACAAAAGAGGCCAGTTATGGTTGGAAATGGTTAGAAGAAAGAAAGTGTCATTATCAATGGGTGTATATATAAGACATAATATACTATCTACTCCAGAGATCCCCGAACTCTTCACCTCATTGATTTCTTCATATAATTTCAGACTGATCATTAATCTCCAAATATTTATTATATGACAATAATTGAATACATTCTACTTTTATTAATAATATTACAAGTAATAGATAAATTAGGCCAGTAACATCACACAGGTAATAGGGACAACTCAAAGACATTCTCCATGGCAGTTGACTTTGCAACACGGAGCAATACTGTCTTGCCAGTGGCTACTCTCACCTTCAGGACAATGGACTGGCATAGAGCTCTATAGAAATCACAAAAGATTGATCTCAATTGACCTTCTATCTTTTCTCAACCATCTATTGACCCCCCCAGACATGTACTGACTCCCTGTTGACCTCCCCAGTCATTCACCAACCCCTTGGATAGTTCCATCAACCCATAGGGGTCAGTATTGTCCACATTTGGAACCCTGGTCTTGGCCTTTCTTCAGGGCTCCACATTCACCACAGGTGGGCATGAGAAGAATAACCATCTTTCTCCTGGCACAACCAAAGAGGTTACCTGGCACTGGCATTATGTTTTTTTCCACTGCCTCATGAAGACTCTTTCGTTGTCTCAGGTTCTAACAGATTAACAGAGTTGGAAGGGACCTTATAGGTCATCTAGTCCAACCCCTCCCCCCACTCAGACAGAAGACCCTACACCATTTCTAACAAAGGGCAGTCCAATCTCTTCTTGAAAGTCTCAAGTGATGAAGCTACCACAACTTCCGAAGGCAACTTCTGTTCCATGGGTTAATTGATCTCACTGTCATCTCTTTTATCATCTTTTATCTTTTATCATCTCTATCACCTCTAGTATGAGCCGAGTTGGCGCAGTGGTTAGAGTGCAGTACTGCAGGCTACTTCAACTGACTGCTAGTTCAGCAGTTCAGCAGTTCAAATCTCACCGTCTCAAGGTTGACTCAAGGTTGGCTCAAGTTAGAGTGCAGTACTGCAGGCTACTTCTGCTGACTGCCGGCTGCCTGCAACTTGGCAGGTTGAATCTCACCAGGCTCAAGGTTGACTCAGCCTTCCATCCTTTCAAGGTGGGTAAAATGAGGACCCAGATTGTGAGGGGCAATATGTTGATTCTGTAAACCGCTTAGAGAGGGCTGTAAAGCACTATGAAGTGGTATATAAGTCTGTGTACCTGTGAAATAGCTATTGTTATTGCTATCAGTTTTGTTTTATGATGTGAGTCTTGCTGTTATTTTGATATATTGTGATATTTAATGGTATTTGCCATTGCTCCTCATTCTTAACTGATAGAATTCTCTGAATCTGTCTTCTCTGCTGCATTCTGTGTTCTACTGTTTCATTTTCTTAATAAAATGTTTTTATAGATTCACAGAAGGGGAAAGTCCTCTCTTGAAAACATTTGACAGCTAGCAATAGGAGAGCTGCTCTCCCTTGTTTGACTGATTTGGGAATATGAAAAGTTGCAGCGATGGGTAGGGATGTAGGGGTGTGCAGTTCGCAACAGCAACATTCGGTTCCAAAAATGCTTCCCCCACTTCCCCCAGCTGCATTCAGCTTCAGAATAGAAAATCCTAAGATTGAGATACTCAGTGTTGCACGATCTGATAAAACTCCAAGGTTAGGCCAACTTTCGGTTTAAGACCACAAAAAGAAACATGGAATTTTTCAGTGGGAACTTTGCCAAACCTTTTGTTTTTAATACCATGGAGAAGCAGCTAAGAAACAAAATGAAAAGAACTGTTTTACAAACATACAGGAAACTCCCTCGGAGTAGGTAAGAATGCACTCTTTACACACACCCATTTTTCCTTCCTTTGCTACACATTAATCTCTGGCAACACAGCCCACACTTACAGTGTCTCTACATTCTTTATTATAAAAGACAGCCATTTGTTTCAGAAAGCTGCCCTTCAAATGCATTTAATGTCAGTATTTATAATCTTGATTTTGGTCTTGAATTTTCTTTTGTTAAAACAAAGCTAAAAACACAATCAATCAACGTTTCTGTTAACCCTTATGGACCTCTTTCACCTTTTTCAGTTTTGTCCTTTACTTTTCCCAAGACGATACGGTCACTGTACCAGGGGTGGGTCCCACTACCTTCACCACTGGTTCGCATCACGATGTTGCGTGTGCATACTTGCTCTGCTCGCACGTATGTGCATGTCCCCATGTGCAATTTTGCTTCCACGCATGCTCAGTAGCTATAATCAGCCTGAAACCAGCTGAGGAGCTGATCAGCTGTGCTTCGGGCGAAGGAATAAAGGTAAGTATAAACCCGGGGCCGGGCGGAAGGGCACTTTTTCAAGCAGCAGCAGAGGAAAAAAAAGTTCCAAACAGTAAAAAAATTCACACACACAAAAAAGATGGTGGAGCCCATGGACCAGCACCGACCTAACCGAATCAGTGACGCCATCATGACGTCACCAGTGGGTCACTACCGCTTCGGCCGATCTGGTCCGAACCAGGAGGAACCCACTCCTGTTTAAACTGTACCCATACTACTCAGTACCTTAATGGATAATAAGCCTGCTCCTGGCTCCATGACTAACCTTATCCTCAAAGTGGGCTTCATACCTTCATAAGTTCTACCAACAGGCTGAGATTATTTCAACCCTCAAGTCACTTAGATTTCATTGTACTGCAGTTTCTCCCCAGGTGATGGTCACACTTAGCAGTGCTCTTAATTTGCTCTGGCAGTTCAGATCACATGGCTTGAGATCCTGGGCGAAAAAGGGAAGAGATGCTGAGAGTGCCTGAGTTTTATGCCCTCTCTGGGATTTTGAATTTGAGCTTGCGTTCTGATAGGTTGTCAGACTTCCATGGGGCCATGCAGGGGTAACTTTGTAGGTTGTGTTTTGAGTCCCAAGTTTGATTGAGCCTTGCTGGGTGATGTAATTTTCCCTGGTGCCATGTGGTGAGTTCTGGTGCTAGATGGGTAGAGGGTTAATCCTACCTTTCTTGGTTCTTGGGTGAAGGCATTTGCCTATGACTAGTCCGAGCTATCTCTTTATCTCTTAAATGCGGACATCTGCTGTGGGCTATTGAGGAGGGTGGGGGCTATTAAGAGTGAGTCTGTTTCCTGCCTAAAAACATGTTCTTCCATTTTCTTATCCAGGGAAATATAATATTCTGCCTTTTTAATATTTCCTAGAATATATCATTTTCCTAGGAGAGGGGTGGTGCTAACCTCCTACACCACTTCACAGTACTTTACAGCCCTTTCTGAGTCACAAAATCAGCTTATTGCCCCCAACAATCTGGGTCTTCATTTTACCCACCTCAGAAGGAAGAAAGGCTGAGTCAACCTTGAGCCTGGTGAGATTCAACCTGCCAAATTGCAGGCAGCCGGCAGGCAGCAGAAGTAGCCTGCAGTACTGCATTCTAACCACTACGTCACCACAGCTGAGATGAGGAGCAAATGGTTCTTGGTAGACAACCATGATTTGGTAATCACACAGGGCAGCAAAGTTGTGCAAATGTCAGCAGCTGCAGTTGCTTTAGTCAAAGTGACAAAAGCAGAGTTTGTGTTGCCACGTAAAAGTTCTACCTCTTCAGGATGTGTGTGTGTGTGGTCACGACACATATACTGTACAAAAGGGATGGGGCTTTTGTACCATGATCACAGGATGCTGTTTTTGTCAGACTAATTGTTTGGGGCCCCTGCCTCTCCCTGATTCTGCTGCCAGCTTCTGTGAGGTACTGTTATCTCCATATAGAGACTAAGAATTGAGACTCCTCACTGTTCCAACCCACAAATATTGAATCCATTTATCCTTTGTCAGTGAATTTGAATTCCTTCTGTTCTTCTTTACATTTTGCATTGCACATATAAATATTTCTTTTTTGGATATGTTGTTACATTGGTTTGTGACTGTAATAAATGTTCATTGTTTTGCCTGCTTTTTTCCTACCAATATTTGCATGTTTTCAGTCAACATCTATACAAATTCATTTATTTGCTCTAGTTGTGTTCATTTCACTTGTTTTGCATGCCACCTTTTTTTTGCTTCCAGGAACCCAGGATGGTTTACAGTGGATTCTCGTTTCACTTTATCTCCACAACACTCCTGGACAGGATAGGAGGTTGTGCTAAGATAGGGGTTGTCAAACCGGCAGCGAGTGGGGCAGATGTGTCACGTGCAGGCCACGCCCACCCCAGCTCCATGAAGGGAAAAAACATTGCGATACCTCATGTCACAGCAATGTGATGCCGTGAGTTTGACACCTGTGTGCTAAGAGAAGCGGGTCTGGCCAAAGTCATTCAATAATGAGGGACTGGCTATGGGGTGACTTGATTCCAAGGTCTTAGAGCAATACCGTAACCACTATGCCACAATAGCATGCACACTTTGACCACAGAACCAGATTGCTAATAATGCAGTTCAAGAGCCAAGGTGGCGCAGTGGTTAGAGAGTGCAGTACTGCAGGCTACTTCAACTGACTGCTAGTTCAGCAGTTCAGCAGATCAAATCTCACCGGCTTAAGGTTGACTCAGCCTTCCATCCTTCCAAGGTGAGTAAAATGAGGACCCAGATTGTTGGGGGCAATAAGCTGATTCTGTAAACTGCTTAGAGGGGGCTGTAAAGTACTATGAAGCGGCATATAAGTCTAAGCTATATCCATTATCTAGAAACATGACCATGAACTTCTATATCATAATGTATGGATCCATCCTCTTTGAGGGGTCCTTGGTCCTTCGCTGTGTGGACTGCTTCAAAAATTCATACTTTTCCTTTTTCTGGATTGTTCCTTTCTCTTCAAATTGTTGTCTTTTTCTTTTGCTTCCTCAACAATTTACACACATGGATTTCTTTATCCACATCCTTATCTCCTTTGACTCGAATGCAGATTCCCCACCCCCTTTCTTTTCTGTTTCCTCTTTGGGTACCATCATTGCTGTGATGCAACTGTGGGAAGGCCCCACCCTTAGCCCAAAAGAAATAAATATTTTGGGAAATATTAAAAAAGCAGAGTATTATATTTCCCTAAAGGAGAAATGGACAAACATGTTTTGGAGACAGAAAACAGCCCCCAGTCTTTCTTAATAGTCCACAGCAGATGCCAGCACTTAAGAGGTAAAGAGCTTACTGAATGAGGAAGACAACTATTTAGATGGCTCTATTCATAAGCAAAGCAAATACTGTCAGCAGAAGCCCATTCAAGACAGGATATTTTGAAGTTGCAGCAAGGTTTGACAGCTAACAAAGGCAGAATGGTAGGATTAGAAAGCAGCCCCTCACCCAAGATCCAGCTCAGGACAAAAGCTACTAAGCCACAATAGGAATTGCCCAACATCCTTTCAGAACACAAGCCCCTTCATTGCATCACCCCCAGAACAGTTCAAACGTCAAGTTCACAGAAACCTCATTCAGATCCATCCACTCATTCAACCATTTGTTCAGCTAATCCAGAACTGCTGTTGGTTCTGTTCATCATTAAACTTTCTTTCCAATCAGCCTTCAGCCTCCATCTTGTTTCCAGAGTCTTTCTCCTAGTGTCAGGCCAAAGCCATTGTTTGAGTTTGGGTATGGGGACAAGGGAATGAACCTTAAACTGCGTGGAGAAACCCCGAGGACTTCAGATTTGGGTTTCTCACAGATGTGCCAACATGGCTCTGTTAATAAATTGGAACTTTGAGGAATACTTTGCCTCGGACTCTGATTTAGTTTTGGATGCTATTTGGAACCCTGACAGTCACGCTGGCCCGATGTTCCTTTTTGCGTTGAGTAGACCGGGCTGAAGCCACGCTGGCCCGATGTTTCCTCTTCAAATTGGGTAGACCGGGCTGAAGTCATGCGGGTAGACTGGACCAAAGCGACGCGGGCCAGCCCCTTAGATTTTCCAGGACAGCCCTGCAGGCCGGATCCAACCAACATCGCGGGTCACCTCCGGGCCGCGAGCCTTGTGTTTGACACCCCTGTCTTAGACCATCAACCCTGAGGTAGGAGTGATGAAGGAAGAAGCCGGGAGTAGGCTCCGGCCCCAGAAATGGAAGAGATCCCTCAGGAAGGATTGGGTGGGGGAGAAGGAGATCTGGAAGGAGAAGTGGGGAGATGGCTGGGCTGGAAGAAAAATTCTTCATGGTGGTGATCCTGTACTTGTGGATAGAGGAGAAGAGAAAAAGAGAAGTCTAGGTGAACATATCCACGAATTCGTCTCCTCAGGGAGGTGGCCCATCAGAAGGGAGCAGAAGGTCTCCCATTGTAACACTGGATGTGAACTTCCCCCGTTTTCTCCCTTTCGCAGCAAAACACCTGCCAGTTCTGGACAGGTTGAATTGGATGCTGGCATTGCAGGGGGAGGGGACTTTCTCTCTCACAATCAGGGATTCTTGCAACCTCTTCTGGGATTGAGAAGGCTGTCTCCAGATATTAGGATACTGAATATAGTAGCCTGAAAAGTAAAGCGTACAATTGGCCAGAACACACAGTTGTAGTTGACTAATTAGAGCAGGGGGTGTCAAACCCCATCGCATCACGGGCCGTATCATGACATATCGGGATGTTTTTTGCCTTTCTGGAGCCAGGGTGGGTGTGGCCTCGATGGGCCGCCAGTTTGACAGTCCTGAGTTAGAGAGTGCTGACTCACGCATGAGGCAATCTACGCTATGATTGGTTGCTGTAAGTATTAAAGGGTGTTTCCCTTTTTTCCCGCCTTTTTCTTCTATGTGTTCTGTATGCTGATTAATTTACCTCATGAAGTTCCTGTGATCCCGACTATCTTGATTGTTGTTTTTTACTGAATGATGACAAAGACGGCTGTAAATTTACATACAGTATATATATATATATATATATATATATATATATGTATGTATGTATGTATGTGTGTGTGTATGTGTGTATATATATATATATACACACACACACACACACTTTATTTGCTATCGCCTATGGTGCTGCATTCTGACATTCAATTCTTGAATTATCATCAAAGGTGGCCTCATTTAGTATGTGTTGTGGTTATAAAAACACAAAATGATATGAGGAAATGACTGCTGTCCTCAAAAATTGCAACTGGGGCAAAAGCTCAGCCAGCCATAGGCCTGAGCTGTTACTTTAACATGAGCCATGAATTCAAGAAAATGCTCAAATCATAGATATGTGAGCCCAAGAAGAATCTTAATAGTCAAATCACAATATCCAGTATTGCAAATAAAATTAATTTTTGTCACAAGATGTTCCCACATAGCAATATCAACAGAAGTACTAACCAAAAGCATGGCACTATTTACCCATGGTCAATAGATAACCCTACGTAAAATTTAACTTCACAGCTGCACTTGAAAGACCTCTCAATTTCCCTGTTTGTTTCCTTTTATCTTCAAAGTTTTGGAAGGGCCCCCTTCCCTTCTTTGAGTCTCTTAGCTTTTCAGGTTCGTAGCTAATCAATTGCTCTGAAATGCTACATGCAGATCTTGGAAAAAGGAATGAGCTGGAAGAAGGCAATCAGAAGGCGAAACCACTTTGACTAACGGGGGAGTGGGGAGCCAGAACACTCAGAACCCTAACTTGAAAACGGCCACTCAGGTGAACACGATGAAAAAGAACACAAAGGCTTCTACTCGGAGAACAATCCCGGGGCCGGTCCAAATGTCGGAAGTCGCTGATGGCCTCATAGCTATCGGACTATTCTGGAGAAGAGCCGCCCGCCCGCCCACGCCGTCGTTCCGGGTTTCCCCGAGCGGGACAGCGAAGATGGGCCTGGGCTGCGTCCTCGGGCCGGGCCGGCTCTCCGGGGCACGACGGCCGGAGACGATATTGGGGCTGAGCCGAGCCCGGGCCTCCCGTGCGGAAAACGGCCAGGCCAAGCCGCCGGGAAAAGCTCGGCCAGCCGCGAGAGGGGACTCAAGACGCACCGGCTGTCCTGGGGGGGGGGGAGCGCTCCGGCCCAGTGCCCCGCCTCTCCCCGAGCCCACACTCACCGGGCCGGGTCCCTGCAGCGATGGCGGCGACAGCGGCAAGAGCCTGGCATCCAAAATGGCGACGGCGGAACCAAAGCACCGATACCGCAGGCGGAGGAATTCTGCGGCCGGCACTTGCTGGCTTATCTCCGTCTGGACGCGGCGGTTACTCGCTAACAGTGTTCGGCCGGAGGTCCCCGGGATGACCCCTTTTCGGAGCCCCGGCAACTCTCGCTGCGCGCACGACTGCGACCCACCCGCAGGACTCGTTTCTCAAGCGGAGGCGTCCGAGGTGGGGAACACGAAGACCGCTCCGCGGCTGGCACTGATGACGTCAGACGCCTGCCGAGTCACCGCGGCTGTCGCGCCGGCCATAACCGCCCGGCTGGAACTCGCTGACGAGTATGAAGGTTCCGTCCGGGAGCATATCTCTTCCTAGGCGCCTGTGAAGCGGGAAGAATGGGAGCTCCGCTAGTGTGAAGAGGCGTCGTCGCGGATGGTCCCGCCCTCCGGACTTGTCCCTCTGCCCCTCAGGGCGGAGGGGGGCAACGGCGTTACGGTTAAAAGTTCGGGCGTCGAGTGGAAGCCTCCAGCCCCCTGAAGAAGACGCGGAAAATCCCCGTCCGAACGGTCCGTCCCGGGCAAGGTGCCGCGGAGACGGGAAAAACACTAAACGAGCTTCGAGGTCGGCAGCGGCTGCCGGCAGCGGAAGGTTTGTCTGCCCTTTGCCGGGGTATGGGGCTCTGGGGGCGCTCGCAGCGACCTTAGACGGCGCGAGACTGTTACGAAAAGAGCGGAACTAAGCCATGAGAGCCGGGTTGACCGGGCCCCTGGAGAACCGGAGGGGCTCGCCGGCTACTCGAAGCAAAACACGGCCCGGCCACCGAGATTCCAGCGCGAAGCGGTGGCGTCACGTCCCAGCTGCTTCCTGTGGCGTTGCCACGGCGACCGACGGCTGGGGAGTGACGTCATCGCAGAGCGCCCTCTCGCGCCTCGCTGGCATCACATCCGAAGCATTTCCGGCGTGCCGAGAGAACGGAGGGCGGGGCCGGGTCGGGTCGGGTCGGGTCGGCAGCGGGATGGAGCCCGCGCGAGGCGGCGGCGGCGGCGGCGGCCGCAGCAGCAGGTGAGCCAAGGGGCGCCGGGCGTCCGCCCTCCTGCCCTCCGAGCCTCTAACCCTGCTGGTTTCTTTGCCTCCGCAGGTGAGGCCCCCCTTCCGCCAGCGAGCGCCATGCGGGCGGCCCAGGAACGCGGCCAGGGCCGCCTCCCGCCCAAGAAGCGAGAGCTGCCGCCGTCCGCCAGCGATGGCGACGAGCCTGTCAGGTCGGCCGAGCGCGATCCGGGAGCGGCGGGGGAGGCCTCGTCGGAGCGGCCTCACGCGGCGGCGGGCACACCAGGCCGCGCGCCTTCGCGGTACACCGAGCCCGGCGGGGGCGACCACCCTGGCGACAGCGACCATCCCAGGGAAACTCTGGGCAGCTTGACCGTGGACCAGTACGGCTTGTACAAGGTGGCTGCGCCCCCGACCACCTGCGCCCCGGTGGTGAACGTGAGTCCGCTGCCCGCTGCTTACGGCCTGACCTCGCAGCTGCTGCCCCAACAGCAGCGGCAGCAGCATCCAGCAGTCCCCTATCCGCCCATCCATTACACGCAGCTCCCTGCTAATCCTTTGCAGTTTGTGGGATCGCATTACTCCCTGCCCTACGCTGTGCCTCATGGCTTCCTCCCCAGCCACTTGCTGTCTTCTTCAGCTGGTCTCACCACCTCTCATGTCCCTCACTTTGTGCCCTACACACCAAATCTCCTGGCCAACGAGTCCTGTCCCTCACAGGCGACCCACACTTTTGGCAAACCTCCTGTTTCACCCTTGGGCCCTTTGCAGCCTCATATCGGAGGCCACCTTCTGGACGTTTCACAGGGTCAGATTCCAATTTATTACCAGATGTCCCGTGTGCCAGCAGGTTACTCGACATTTGAGGCTGCCGTTGGTCTGAACTCAGACCAATCTTTGCAGGAGAAGCAGCTTGATCCCAAAAGATTCACAATGAATGGGCCACAAAGGTCTGCTGTGGGGGCAAAGGAGAGCGAAGCTGAAGGGCAGTGGCCAAGGACTGTTGAAGAGTACAGTGGAAGTACTCCAGTCTTGAGAATGGAAGTATCAGTGCCATCTCAGCCAAGTACCCCAGACCTAGAAGTGCAGAGGGTAGTGGGAGTTCTTTCAGAATATCCTATTTGTTCTGCTCAGCAGAAGGATAACTTCAGCCCCCTTAACCTGTCTCATCATAACGCTGCAGAACAGAAAGAGGAGTCAAGGAGAAACTTGGTACAAGTTACTGCTGAGAAGAGCCATTTGCAAAGACTCTATGCGAAGTCTCCGGAGAAGCAACTCTGCTCTAGGCAAACTCTCAAAAGGCTGATTCTGGTCAATGGCAAACTAGTCTTAGGACCCCTTCAGCCTACAGTTCAGGAAGGCCTGGAAAGAGTGAGCCCTGACGAACCACCCCAAGAGATGCAGCCAGAAGCAGCTTTTGCCCACTCCCAGGACCACTTGCCCTCCCACTTCATGAAAGGAGCTATTATTCAGTTGGCTACTGGAGAACTCAAGCGAGTCGAGGATCTTCAAACCCAAGACTTTGTGCGCAGTGCAGAGGTGAGTGGCGGTCTCAAGATCGATTCCAGCACAGTGGTGGACATTCAGGAAAGCCCCTGGCAGGGCTTTGTAATGCTACATTTTGTAGTTGGAGAGCAGCAGAGCAAAGTGACCATTGATGTCCCCCCTGAGCACCCTTTCTTTGTGTATGGTCAAGGCTGGTCATCATGCAGCCCAGAGAGGACTGCTCGGCTTTTCTCCCTCCCTTGTCATAAGCTTCAGGTGGGAGATGTTTGTATTTCCATCAGTTTACAAAGTTTGAATGGGAAGTTGGTTCCACAAAGTAGTTCTCAGGGCACTCTGCAAGAGAAGCCAGAGCAGAGTGGACTAATCCTTCGGGAGCCACAAGGTCAGGTGAGGGAGAAGACTCCATTACAGAGAAGAGTAGGAGTGTTAGGCTTATCCCAGGAATCCCCCTATCTGGAACCCATTTCTGTATATGGCTGGGCAGGTCCCAGTTTTCAAAAAGTAGTGGAGGAGCCTCGTTCATCCCTGCTTCGCCCTTCATTTATTCCCCAGGAAGTCAAGTTGTCCATAGAGGGTCGTTCAAATGCAGGGAAGTGAATTCTGATGGTGGATGAACCAGTGCCATGCTGGATGTCTGGCCACTAATCAGTTTCTCTTGACACCCAAGAGATGCCCAGCTCCTCCTCCAGCTGTATGCCTAAACCATTCTACTGGCAGAACTTCTTCCCATCTTCCCCTGCTTTCAGCAAAGGTGAGATGAAGAGAGGGATCACCAGGTCCCTTAAGACGCAAGCACTTTAACCGGACATTTGCTCATAGGTAGCAAGATGCTTTCACTAAGAGAGAAAGAGAGAGTCAGTCAGTGTGGGGGCTAAGGGAATTGTCCAGTCTTCTGCTCAGGTCTTGGTCAAGATATTTTGACTAATTGGTCTGGGCACTGCAGTAGTCTAGTTTGGGAGTCTCCGTGTCTTCTCAGGGAGATATTTGTATATCTTATTGTATTGAGAAGAAGCATCTAGCAATTCAGCAAATCTGCTACCCAGAGCATAGTTTGTACATCTGTTGCCACATAGAGCTAAGGCCTTTTTTAATAGGAGGAGAAGTAGATAGAAGCAAAACAAGGATTTGTGCTTATTGGCAGACCCCTTAGTTTGCTGGCTCTGCATCCTTTCTGCTATAACATCCCTGCCCAGGTAATATTGTTGTTCCATGAAAGCTGCATTCCGTTTCTGCTTTGGCTGCCAGTACTTTCTCAAACTTCCATTGCTGAGCCAGGGTTCAACTATATAGCAGTTGCTTTTGAAGGCATACAAAGGCTATGGTTGAGGAAAGTGCCCTAAATTGCCAGCTTCAACAGAGACTAAAAAGGGGCAGTAGATATCAAAAGACTTGTATTTTAGCAAACAGTAAGTAAAAATGGCAAGTGGCTATCAGTTTTAAGTCTGTTGCATTGAAAATGATGCAGAATTGCCTCATTTCATGGTGCCATGCTGAGCATCTTCCTGTCTTCTTACTGTGCTCTTCGCTCTAGGCAGAGGTTTACTACGTTGCCTAATTTGGTGTAATGACAAAATCTCCCTCCAAAACAGCTGTTACAATCACCACTTCTAATTCTAAATGGATACCTTGGCTTATTTCTCACTGATGTTCTCTGATCCAGTGTGGCTTCAATTCCACTGCTTGGCAATTCTGCTAGGTCAGAGTGCTGAGTTTCTACATCATCCCATTCCTAACTCTAGATGAAAGGTGACCCTGCTTTCTCTGCTGGGTTCTTTATTTTGTCCCAAAGACCCTGGCACTTTGCACTATTCCTAGCCACCTTTTGTCCAACATATCTGCCTTTCTTAACTTCCTCTCAGGGTCCCCTGAAC
>JANHGD010002194.1:108478-120850 GCA_027560375.1 Imantodes cenchoa
GTTAAAACCCCGCTATAAACCCAATTTATTAAAAAATTTATTTCAGGCAAGGCCTGCTTGCCGGAACAGCCATGTTTATACAATCTCCCTCTGCTACTTGGCCAATTAAGGAAATCAGAGGTAGGCTGTAATTGGGCATCATCTGCTCTCCTGCCAGCCTCTGGTGGTTCTTGGCACTCGCCTTGATGCGCTCACATACAATGCGCTTCTCGTCGGCTTCGTTCTTCAACCGCTGGTTATCCTCTTGCAGCCTTTCCAATAGTTGATGCAGAAGGCTGTGGGAGGGAAAAGGGGTGCAGAGAACCCCTCAGGTTAAGTAACCCTAACCCTGATGATCACTGCAGGCTTTTGAAAGGAAAGGTGCCTGGAATATAAAGGTACCCATAGCTGTTTTCCATCCTTCCTAAATTAAGCATGCACCTGGTCTGATTTCACCAAGGGGGGAGGGGGGAGGGATGAAGGAATCCTACAAATACTCCCCTCACACACACACACACACCCCAGCATCAAAGAGCAGCTTTGTCACTCACTCTCTCTCGCCAGTGAGCTGGGCAATTTGCTTGATCTGCATTCGGAGCTTGTGGCCCAGCTCCTCATTCATCTGCCTGTAACAAAAGGAGGCTGCTGAGGAAGCAAGTGCAACCCCCCTGCCCCCCTTCTGCCCCATAGCAAACTCAGCAGATGCATCCCTCTCCTCTACTGTGACTGTAACACTCACTTTTGCTCCTTTACCCACTGGCAAACATCGGCCACCACCAGTTCGCTCTCCTGGTGCAGCCAGTGGTGGCCAGTGCGGGATGCTTCCAGGGAGATTTGTAAGGATTCTATCTGCTGGGTGAAGAAAAGAGCCATCTGGGTTGATTGCCATGCTGTGATCCAGAGTGCTCCCTCAAAAGGCCGTGCCAATCTGCTGCAAATGACCCCGCCAAGGACACCCGGGAAGGTTAGAGACCAGAGTCACTTTGTGCTCCTCAGGGCCATCCCTCCTTTGGGCACCCTCTGAGCGAAATGAAGGGCTGGGGCTCTGGTTTGATCCTCGCCCACCCTTAAGGAGAAACAAGACCTTGACTGGCCCCCACCATTTCCCCCTTCTGCCCTCTTGGGAGGAGTGCATGGGACAGCAGGCAAGGAAGGATTATTTCCTTTTGGAGCTCTCCTAGAAACAGGCCAACCTAGAGGCCGTCCGAGGGGTCATTTCCCACCCTAGTCCCTGGTTTCCCTCCTGGGGGCCAGGCAGTACATGGAAGAAAGAGCAGGGAGTCTGAGCTGCAAGTAATAATGGAATTGTGGAGTGTGTGCAGCTAGGATGTGCTGGTGCTAGGAAGATAAACAGGGCTGCTTATGGCTGGCAAGGAGCTAGTGAAGCTTGGAGTCTCTCCATGGCGGACAGAGACTCACTGCAGCATCCAGCACTGAAGGGATGGCTGGGCCCACCCCCCTCGCCCCATGATCCCATCCTCCATGCAATGCTAGCTGGCAGCCTCATGCCTATTTGCCAGCATTGCTCCTGCCAAACAAGGAGAGGCAAAACTTAGCCCCTCCAGAACACCTCCCACCTTTCACACTGGAAGAGAGGCTGGGTGGGGTGGGAGCATTGGAAAAGGCAGAGCCATTATTGAGGGTCCTTCTATCAGCTGATGTTTAGTGGCTTCGCTGGTACTGCCAGGACACAGGAGTTGGCCAGCCATGGGCCATCAGCCCTCTGGGCTCACTCACCGCGGTTGTCTGGTGCTGCAGCTGCAGCCGGGCCTGCCTGAAGCATCCATGCACTAACCCCAACACAGCTGTCTGCTTGGTCAGCTGCTCTTGCAGAGAACGGCTCTCTGCCTTCTGCTCCATCACTCTCCTCTCTGTCTCCTGTAACTGCATGGGAAGTTGGCCATCAGTCCCACCCTGTGGCTCTCCAGATGCCACAGGTCTTGGCGCAGGTGCTCTCTGGGACTGAGAAACGGGCCCTTGCTTCTCCAGGGGAAGGGCTTGTTCCAGTCTACCTCATGCAGCTCACCTGCTGCCACAGCATGTCCAACTCCAGCATGGATGCTGCCTGCAAAGGTTGCCGCTTGGACCTGCTCAGCTCCTCCATCAGCTCCTTTAGCAGTTCTCTGGCAGAGGTGGCAGCAGCAACAACAGGAAGACCATCTCCTCCCAAGAAGCTAAGAAGGAAACAATGGGTTATCCCCCACCCAAAGGCAAGTCCCCTTCCAACCTGGCCTACTCCAGCCCAGGGAAGAGACCTTTTCTGCTCCAGCTCTGCTTCAGCTAGGCGGCCTCTTCCAAGGAGAACCTCCAGTGGGCAGCCAACTTTCCCAAGACGCTGAAGCTCAAGGTCCCTCTCCACCAGCTGCTCCTGGGCCATCTCCGATGCTGTGGAGTAGAAGGCTCAGGTAGGAAGGGTGCAGGGCCCCGGGCTCTTGGCCCATGGTCCAGGATGCTTGGATTGGGTGAGAATTAAGGATATGCTTTTTTGCACCGACAGAAACTTGGAAGCTTTGACCTTATTCCTGCCACTGTTGGCAGTTGATGCTTCAGAAGCATCAGAAGAATGGGATAAACTTCTCTGTATCAGTAAGAATGAAATAGAATTTCTACCTATTGGCTAGTGAGCAGGCAAGGGGAAGGATGGGGGAAGGGAAGGAGCAACCCACAAATTGGCCCTCTTGGCCCCTGCCTGATATACCCCACTCAACACACCTGGAGCCAGCCTCCTTACCAGCCTTCCCGGGATCTTCCGGGCTCTTGGGCCTCCTCGGCTGCAGCACTGGGGCCCCACCAGGCCAAGAAGCTGCTTGGCCTTGTTTGGCCTCCTGTGCGGCAGCATTCAAGGGATGGGCCCGGTCCCAGAAGATGCTGCAATTAGCCCATGCCCTTTGAAGAAGCCTGTCTGGTTTCTGGATGGCATGGAAAAGAGGAGAGGCGTGAGCGAGTGTCAATGTAACCCTGACAAAGCCTTCCCCAGTAGGTATCCCTGGGCAGATCAGCAGCCACTCACCCATTCTTTCTGTCCACACAGCTGGTGGCTTTGGTCTAGCAGGGCCTGCACTGGGCAGGCATGGTGCTGCAGCTGCCGACTCTGCTCTGGTGCTGCCTCCTGGCACAGGCTCTGCACAGCCAGTTCCAAACGAGCCAGATCTGAAATGAGGCTCAGTCAGCTGGGACCCCTGGCTGCAGCAGAAGAACCAGCTGAGGGGACTGGAGAGGGATGGATCCGTTACCTTTCAAGGTGCTGCTGTTCTGCTCGGCCTCCCTGGTCAGCTGCAGCTTCAGTTCTTGCACCAGGGCCTGGTACACCTCCGCCTGCTGCTGCAAACCCTCCTCTTCTGCCTGCTGTAGCTTCTAGGCAAGTCCAACCGAGACAAACAGAACCAGGTTTTTGCTCATGCTGTGACAGGTCCCCCACTACTTGCTCCAGCTGGCCAGCACGATCGGTATTAGACCTACCTGACAGAGTATCGCCTGGCTGGCCATCTGTTTCCTGTGCTTTGCGTTTGAGCAGCTGTGAGTCAACTTGTAGGATGCAAACTCTCGGTGCAGGCTGGCCACAGCTTCCTTTTGCTGCAGCAGCTGAGACAGAGCCCATCTCAGGAGGCACAACCAGCCTATTGCATCTGTCAGCTTCCCACCAGACAAGGCAATATGGCTCCTTCGGCAAACCCCACCCCACACTCAGCAGCCAAGGCTGGGTGTAAATGTGAACACCGTGAACTCACAGAAGATCAGGTTCTTGTGGAATACTGGACAAGGACCATGGAGATTTCTGTGTCAAAGCCAGGACTGAAATCCTAGACCTCTTCTCACTACAGACTGCTGCTTGACATCTGCTGCAGTCCCCCGCCCCCGAAGGAAGGAAAACGGCTGTGGCCACACTCACCTTGCTGTGGCTGGCTGCCAATTGTTCCTGCAGCTCCTGGATGGTCTGGTCTTGCTGGCCTATGAGCTCCCGAGCCCTGAGCTGCCCAAGGCTGTCCTCCGCTTGGCCGCTGCTCCAAAGATTGACCACCTCTTCTTGCAGATGATGCATCTGGCTCTCTAGTCCACCAACTCGGCCCAGAGCAGCTCGGTATTTCTTCTTATAGAGATCCAAGCTGCTTTCCAGAATATGGACAGAATTCTCTGCTTGCCTCAACTGCTCCCGCATGTACTGGTGCCGCTCCCTTTCTTGCTCCTGGGTCAAGGCCTTAGACTGTCGGAGCTGTGGAGCAGACAGAGGCAAAGAATATAAGATGCCGCCCTGGCTTCTGGGGGTGTTAGAAGGGAGTTCTGAAACTCACCTGGGTCTCAAGAGCCTGACACTCCTGGAGCACCATCTCCAGGGCCTGATGCTGTCCTTGTGTCCAGCCGAGGCCATCCCTCTTGTGCCGCAGCTGCTCCATGGCCACCTGGAAACCCTGCAACTGCTCTGGGAGGTCAGCCTTGCTTGGACTCTGTGGAAACAGCATCACCCAAGATCAAGATGGGGAGAGGGAGAGGGACCACCAACGTTCATCCTCCCTGTGCAACAAGGAAGGCTCCCACCACGGCATCACCTTCTCCCCAACTGGCTGAAAATCACCTTCCTTCACAGGTACAAGCCCACCATGCAGGGCTGCAGAGGCTATCTGGAGAAAGGGAGGAGGAATGTTTGCCCAATGGAGGAAAACCAAGGGCCTCTCCTAAAGTCCAGCATAATGTCCATCCAAACAATAATAGAGTCCTGAATAAAAGTATGGAACAAACCCAAACGCATATGAAGCTGAAAAATAGTAACACAGCTCCCATAGACTCAGCTCCTTCATCTTTACTTAAAGCAGTTTTCAAAGCTGAGAGCTGGCCTTGCAAGAGGGGATGGCCTCCACCGATGAAGGTTATTCAGGCTCAGGGCCTCTTGGTGCAGCCTTTCTTCTGAGCTGCCTGCTCCAGAATAATGCCGCCTGGGAGGTCAAGAACAACAGTTGCGGCATGGCTCACTCAGGGCAGCCTGGTCAGGTTTGGCTGGTGCTCTGACGCTGACCCTCTCTTGATGACAAGGGCTTGCCTGGCCCAGGAGAAAGCAAGTGTCAGTCCTCCTGGTCCTGGACATAAACCATGACAGGCATCCGAACTGAGGCTGGGCCTGGGTAACACTTTTGGATCTCCAAGAAGGCCACTTGCTTCCTGTGGAAGGCCGAGGAAGAACCCCAAATGCCTGTGGAGGGTGTCAGCTGGCCCCTTCTGGTCTTCCTCTTGCTGGGATGCACAATGGGGCACCTCCTCTTTCCTTCCATACGTGAAAAAGCAAATATCCGTGGGCTGATGGGAAGGTAACAGCTTTCCTGACTGGGAGAGATCTTTAATTCAGGGCTCCTGGGAGCCTTATTAATCCTCTGGGTTTGCAGAACTGAAGTGCTGAGACCCAACACCCAGTACATGTATTTTTCCGGCAAAAACTCTGGTCAAAACAATGAAATCAGCAATGCTGCAGTCACCTTTTTTTCTGTGGTGAAGGAACTAAACCTGCACCTCTTAGCTTCTTGTAGCTGGGCCAATCTGTGGCTGCCTTCAGGCCCTGCAGTTGCCAACCATGCCTGGGAGAAGAAGCCCCCAGGCCAGGGCCGTGGAGATAAAACCTGCTACCACAACATAACTGCCTGCCTGTTAGAAATCACAAGCCAATGAAGACACAGGTGTGGGTCCTGGGGCTCAGATGGTCCTGCAAATCAGAGGTAGCAGACTGAAGTGGTGGGCCCCGAGTGTCACCCAAGGGCTAGAGGCAAAAATGGGGAGGGGGCCTTCGACATTCTCTTTATCTGCATGGAGGGGATGGACATAGTACCCCCCTCCCCCATTCCATGGCTCTGCCTGGTCATGCTCCAACTCTGGAAACCATGTCAGATTTGCCAGTCTCTGGGCTTCAATACATATGGCATCGCTCTGCCATGTAGAGATTTGTAACCAACTTTCTTACAGAATGTGGCACCTTTCCTGGCATTAAACCCAGGCAAGCAACAGTCCCCTTACTTGGAGGCCCAGATGGGGCTTCCCTTTCCCAGGCACTACTCCAGGAGGTGGAGGCTTGCCATTTTTGTGCTGTAAGCTGCCTAGTGTCAGAAGGGAGTGCCGAATGAATGAATGAATGAATGAATGAATGAATGAATGAAACATCACCAGGCAGCCTCTGGAGGGAGGCTTTTTCAGGCCTGGCTAAGTGGCATGGCCACTGAAGCAGCACTTGCTGGTGGAACTTAGGACTTCCGATGACTTCACTATTGCTGAAGGATGAGAAGACTCTTTCCTCAATATTTAGTAGGTCCTTCTGGTTTCTGGAAACTCTTTCTGAAACAAACAAAACTTGACTTGATCTCAGCCCAGCGTTTTGCTCAAAATCAAGACTCAAAAGGAAGTGCTAGGCCCTGAAATAGGCATCCGTTGGCAGAAAGAACCATTTGCCATTTTATTATTGGCAAGATCCCTCTGAAATACTCCACACCCGAGGCTCTTTGGTGCCTGAAAGGCACAGACCTTATTAACATTCATCTCTAACATCATTAAGATGTTTCCTGGAAAATTAATTGAGATACTCATTAAAAATAAATTAAGAAAAATGTGTTGTAGAGTGCTTGCTCTGAGCTCATAAATCACAGCTCATAGCTTTGGGTGGCTGTGCAGACAATTAATGTGGGCCAATTTGTTTTACCCTGACTCTGATAAGCAGACAGAAAGATTAGATTAGGGCTGTCTGTCGAGCATATTTTAGGACAGAAGGGGAACATTGTGGGATGTCAAAAGCCAGCCAGGTTTCTGTCTCAAAGGCTGACAAACTGGGTCTCTATATCAAGGAATGGCCAGAATTCTTACCCCTTGCAAACTGTCCTCACCTTTGCACTCCACTGGCAGGAGAGACCTGTAAAACTAGCAGCAAGTTGGCTGGAGAAAAGTGCCATAGAGCGTCCTTATAGAATACAGAATAACTTGCGTTAGAAGGGACCTTGGAGGTCTTCTAGCCAAACCTCTGCTGAAGCAGGAGACCTCTTAGCATGCCAGACTATCCAATCTCTTCTTGAAAAGCTCCAGTGTTGGAGCACCCACAACTTCTGGAGGTTAATTGTTCTCACTATCAGGACATTTCTCCTTAGTTCTAGGTTGCTTCTCTCCTTGGTAAGTTTCCATCCATTGTTTCTTGTCTTGCCCTCAGGTGCTTTGGAGAATAGGTTGAAACCCTCCCCCTCTTCTCTGTGACAGCCCCTCAGATATTGGAAGATGCTATCATGTCACCTCTAGTCCTTCTCTCCCTTAGACTAGGCATACTCAGTTCCTGCAATGCAGCCTAGGACTCGGCTGCTTCCAGCTGGGAGAAGCGCAGGAGAGGAGGTATGAGGCAGAAGCCCTGTGGAGTTGCCGTATCCGAGAGGCCACTCTTCACCAGGTTGCTTTGCATGGCAGCTGAAGGACTGCTGGCCAGGGATGCCTTCTGAGACTTGGCTGCATGGCCTCCATTACCCCTTTCTAATCTTTGATTCTGAGCAGAATCAAGGGACCATGAAACCTGGCCTCATCTACACCATCTGATTATTTTTCAAAGAGACCCCATAGACACGTCGTCCATTGATCGACTTTTGTCCCAGGCAGGAGACCATTGGGAAAAAATAGCTTGCTCGGTTTTGCAAAGAAAGACTTGTAGTCCCTGTCGATCATAGGTGGTACATGGGCTGGCAAAATCTCTCATTCAAAGCTTTTCCAGAAAGGAGGCCACAGCTGTGGCGGCATCTAAAGTCCATTCAGCATTCCTAAGCGCCACCTGCCCAGCCTTCCCAGGGACGCAGGGACAAAGGGTTGGGATCTTCTGCACGCTTCCTGCCTTTGCTCTGGCAGGGGCCCATTCCCACTGGAGCTGGGACAGTGCCCAAGCAGCCCATCCACTGGGCCTGTCCAACCAGCCATGCTGGAGGCCAGCAGCTCTGCAGGAGGGCAGCAGGGGGAGCCCACCCTGCATCTGTGTCTTCTCCCCCATTCCTCCCTCAGCGAGCTCCAGTGGAGGGATCCCCAAATGGCAGCTCTGAAAATGCACCTTGATTACTAGGCATTAGAAGCAACTCATGGCACAGTGACAGCCTGGCAGAAGGCAAATGCATTAAGTATCTCTTTCAGAGCCCTTAGAATGCCTATCTTCTGCCAAGAGCTATCATTAGTTGCTCTTTGAGTCTCTTGGAAGGGAAAGGGTTACGCAGTGGGAGAGGCCCTTGGGGGACAGCCTCTCGGCAGGAAGGAGGCACCTATGGGGGCTGCCAGCTTTCCCCAGCCTTGGGAGAAATGAAAGGAGCGGGCAGACACTGCCTGAGAGCTCCTAGCTTGCCCCAGCTGTCTCCTCAAGACTGCCACAGGGGGTCCTGGAGAAAGGGGGAGGGAGGGAGGGAGGAGAGAGATAGAGATAGCGGGGGATGCCTCTCTTGAGGCTATGGGCAGGCGGGCGGTCCACTGGGGAGGGTGAGATTTCATCAGTGCAACTTTCTTCCCCTTCCCAAGACCGGGGGTGCTCCCGCTCTTTCCATCCCCAGTGCATTTCCTCCCTCACTGAGAGTAAAATCCCAATGGGCATCCAGCACACAGTCAGCTCTGGATCAAGTACAAAACCGCCTATTTAACTAACGCAATCTCGCTGAAGCACTGGAGTATCCCAGAAAAGGGCAGAGCAGGACAGGAAGGAATCACTCTGAATCCAAGGGCTTCACCACCAGTAGCCAAGAACACAGAGTGGCCACCATGATATGGACGGATGGCAGTTGCTTCCTATTGGGAGCCAGAGACAAATGGAGTGGGTGGAGCCATTAGTGGGGCTTCAAACAAAAACATTTGAGGCTCACTTTCAATTTATACAGTGGACATTTCTTTTTTCCTACTTCATTCCCCCCCTCCCCCCAACTCCCTCCCTGTCAGTAGTGAGGCTACAAAAGAGAACAGCATTTCCCTCTGAAACTCTCAGCTGACCTCTTGCATTGGGTCGGTGTGCCCACTGACTTTCAGGAAGTTTTGGCACAACTGGCCATCCAGATGCCGCATTCTCCTTGGCTCAGACAGTTGAAAAACAAGAAGCAAGCGGATGCAGAATGGTTTCCCCCCTGCAGGGACTCCCTCCCTCCCGATGGATTTACACTGGAATAGGAAGGTTCTAACAGTTCAGAAATTATCTAAAGCCAAAGGTCAACAGTGAAACTGGCAATTCTGTTAATGACACAGGTCAACATTATAAAATCTTTCACAGCCAGAAAAAAGGGTGAAAACAAAGTAAGCAAGAGAGCTTACTTGGACAGGTGGGTTCTCCTCTGGAAGGAGCCAGGCTGTGCCAAGAGGCTGTGCCGTGACAAAGGGAGACACAAGCAAGGCAACTGGGAAGGGACCACTCTGGAAGTACTCCCGGATTGCTAGTTCCCTCATTTCTGGGGAGATGCTGTAGTGGGGACCTAGCTAACTAATGTGGCCCCCTGGGACTCAGAAAAAGCAACAGAATTGTCAGAGTTGGGCAGGGCCAAAATCAAAACAACAAATTATTGAACCTCAATATGTCCTGGGATTTACAGTCGCAGAAGAGAAAATGACCGAGGCCTGGAGGCATCTGCTCCAAAGGAATGCCCAAGTTCCCATTCTGAAGGCCAGCAGTCTTCCTCTCTATGAAGGGCTCTATCCTTGCAAGCGGCTGCTTCTTCTGCCCTGGCCTGAAAAGGGGGAGGGAGGCATCTCCAGCAGCCATGCCAACTATCTTCTGTGCCCAAGCCCCCTCTTGGAGGCGGGCACATTGCCTACCCAAAGTCTCCTGCTAGCGCTGCTTCTGGGCTACCCTGGAGCAAAGAGCTGCTCCCTCCCGCCAGCTGGGGCAGCAGCCTCTCCTTTCAGAGGAGGCCAAACCCCAATGGCCCTGCCTGGGAAAAGGCTGCTCCTGGCCAGGCTAATTGGGCAGAAAAGCCAGCTCCACCTCCACTTGCCTATTACCAAAGCTGCTTTCCTGATCTTGCTCACTGCTGTCCTCCTAGTAGGCTAAGAACAAAGAATGAGGGCAGGGAACCATTGCCAACAATGCCTTCTCTCTGCTTTCTCACAGCCAGCCTGGCCTCCAAAGTTACTTGTGAATTGCCTTTAGAGCTGCACAAAAGAAGGGAAGACACCTTTCCATTCAAGGCAGAGAAGCCTGATAGCCTCACCCAGTGGGCCCTGGCCGTGGGCTGGCCGGCCTGGTCTGCAAAGCAGCCTTTGTGCTGGAAGGATGGGCTCCGCTTTCCGGGGGAGGAACTTCCCCTGCATTGGGCAATCAAAGAGTTTTTCTCTGGTGTTTTTCAGAATACAGTGTGGAGGATTTGAAAGGCCAACTCTCCCAGAGCAGCAGCCTTACCTGCAGCCAGGTGTCTTGGAACCCTGACCACACGCTTTGCCCTTCCACCGAATTCCCATGCAGTTCAACTTGCTCCTGACCCACCAGATGAGCACTTTCTATCTCCATATCCAGGTTCCTCTTGCAATCTTTCTGGCAGGGCACCAGTTTTTCAGTCTGAGGAAAGGCAGAAAAGGGGTTATACTAGAAGCGTGCATAAGCGCACTACTGTGCCTACCGTCCCTGTCCGACTGTCCTATTACATTTTTTCTCTTTTTAAATTATTTTACATGTATCTACTTTGCTTTCTATTATTATCATCATTATCATTATCATCATTATCATTATCATTATCATTATTATTATTATTATTAACAACATGTATCTACTTTGCTAATGTTTATATGTATATCAATAATTTCTATCTTGTATATGCTTGACAAATAAATAAATACAATACAAATACAAAGCCCCCGATTCTTTCTGCCCTTATCCGCATGGCAGCCTCTTTGGAGAAGACGCCGCCACCCCGGCCATCCAGGGACCACTTGAGGCATCCAAACAGACATTTGCGATTACTGACTCAGCCGGCCAGCTCTTCGCACACTTTCTGCTTTGGCCAGCAATGGGCCTCCCTCCCACTCAGTGGGCTAAGCAGCAGTGTGTTTGTAGCAGGGTTGAACTGGTCCAGAGGAGACTGAGAGGCTGATGTGCGTCTGGAAAATCTCATCTCCTAGAGGTTCTTCACTTCAACAGGTGCTTCCTGACAGAAGCAGACTCCACAGCAAAGCAAACTTGAGGTTACTTTTTACTTTGTTATTGTTTGCGCTTTAAAAGCTGTAGGCTGCTCAGGGTCTCTAAACTGTAACATAAACATACATCTGGATGGGTGTCCCCTCTGAACTGGCACCCTCCTTATTCCTTCCATCATGCTGCTGACTCACTGCAAGAGCCCAAAAGTGCAAATGCTGAGTGGGGAAGAGGGGGGGGGGGGGGAAACACTGAGGAAAAGCACTCACCACACAGCCCAAATGAAATTGGGTGGACCACTTGGAGGCTTAAGGTGCATCATGTGGCCTGAACCATCCAGCCTCTCAACAGAGGTGGCTGGCCATCTTTGGCCACCTTTATTAAACCTTAGTAAGGCCACACCTGGAACACTCCATCCAATTTGGTCACCAGATTACAAAAAAAGATGTTGATACTTTGGAAAAAGTGCAAAGAACAACTAAGATGATTAAGGGCCTGGACACAAAAACATATGAAGAATGGTTGCAGGAATTGGTACAGCCAATCTAGAGAAAAGAAGGACTAGGGCTGACATGATAGCAGTACTTCAGTATTTGAGGGGGTGCCACAAAGAAGAGGGAGGTCAACTTATTTTCCAAAGCATCAGAGGGCAGGACAAGAAACAATGGAGTGAACCCAATCAAGGATAGAAGCAAAAGGGGAAACTTCCTAACAGTAAGAACAATTAACCAGTGGAACAGCTTTCCTCCAGAAGTTGTGGGTGCTCCATCACTGGAGGTTTTTAAAAAGAGACTGGACAGCCACCTGTCTGAAATGGTAAATGGTCTCCTGCTTGAACAGGGAGTTGGACTAGAGGACCTCCAGGGTTCCTTCCAGGTCTATGGAACTGGACTGCCATGCCCTGCAGGGAATCCTAAGGGAGGGCGGGAGGAATCATACAGCCAGGGCCGCAAGGCTGGGATTGGGCTTGCCCAAGGGCTGCTTGTTACCCTGAACTGGGGCTGACTCACGGGTTACAGCCATGTGCAAAAACTGCACATATGTTTAGGCTTCCTGGTTCGATCTGTGTCCCACCCAAGCCAATAACAAATTCCCAGAGGCGGAACGAACAATTGTTCAGGTGCAGCTCTGTGAACGGCATTCAGTCTGTCCGGTGCAGTCTTTGCTTCAATAACTGCTCCTGCCACATGGACTCAGCCAGGCTGTCAGAAGAGGCCCAGATCTGAGCGAGCCAGAAAAAAAGAGACTTAGCTGTGCTAAGGAAAAAAGAGCATCAAGTGCCCAACAGGAGGTCCTAGGTCCTGGGTCCA
>JANHGD010002196.1:18635-29164 GCA_027560375.1 Imantodes cenchoa
AGCCGTCCAATCAGCGCCCACAACTCCGTGACAGATTTTCGGCGCAGCCAACGGCTCCTCAGGGCAGGTTTCACATGGCCCACCTCCCGCGACAAGCAGCAAGCGCTGCCTATCAGCACTCCAGAGGGTGGGCCATACCACTCAAAGGGCTCCTGCCCCTCCCTTGAGAGAAACACTTACAGTAACCTGTGAAAAGGTGATTTGTCTTTTCCGATGGTCTTAGACGACCCCTGTGAAACAGTCGTTCGACCCCCAAAGGGGTCCCGACCCCCAGGTTGAGCACCATTGCCCTACACCATTTCGGACAAATGGCAGTCCAGTCTCCCTTTGAAAGTCTCAAGTGTTCAATTCTGGGAGTTGACGTCCAAACATTTTAAAGCTGCCGTGTTGGAGTAACTCTGGTTCACAAGGGTGCAGGTTTAGGAGCAAACCAACTTGTGGGAATTTCCCACCAAGTTAGACCCACAGGCTATAAATTCATGCCCAGAAGAATTTACAACCTAAAAGTTTCTTAATAATCCTCTTGTTTATCCCGAGCAATAAAGGATATCTCTGATTATACTGTTCTTAAGTAATGACCTTCAGGTTCCCCTGAAGGAGAAGATCCCATGATCCCATGCTAGAATAAGCCCAGTGATCAGGATCCAGTGCTCAAGGGCAAATTGTGAAAAGACTGAAACCGATATACCTTGGAGAGCTTCCAAAGAGGGTGAGGTTATGCCACAAGGGCTATTAATCACTAAACCTTTGAATTATCAGGCACGAGAAGCCATAATCAAGCGACTAGTTCTTCATGCTTTGCTTGTGAAGCTCCCGGCTGGATCCGAATGTTGGATGAGATGGCTTGGGGGCCTGATCTCATGTTCTCAGGCCTGCTCCAATTTCCTCTTTATGTCATCCGAGGCATGATGTAATCCTGGCTGCTCTGCCTCAGCGCAAGGAAATATAATTCTGGACGAATTTGCCAGCGTTTTAACAAGATTCCTGAAATTATTTTGAGAAATTGCACCAAATTGAAGTTCACTCACTTTAAGATGAGTGAACTTCAATTTCCAGAATTCCCCCGCCAACCATGCTGGCTGGGGAATTCTGGGAGTTGAAGTCCACGGGCATTGACATGCAAATGGAAACATGTCTCACAAGAAGTTACAGATTTTTACTTCTGCCTCTTATCCTCTCTCCCAAACATTTCCACCATCTTAAACCTCCTTGAAATCCCTCCCAAACTCCCCGCACAACCAATCCTATAGAATTTTGCCTATAGCAGTGATGGCGAACCTTTTTTCCCTCAGGTGCCAAAAGCGCATGTGCGCACGCTATCACGCACGTGCGAGTGCCTACACCCATAATTCAATGTTTGAGGAGGCCAAAACCGGCCTCCTCTGTCCCCGCAAAGGCCCTCTGGAGGCCGGAAACAGCCCGTTTCCCAACTTCCGGTGGGCCTGGTAGGCCCGTTTTTTGCCCTCCCCAGGCTCCAGAGGCTTCTCCCGGCCCCTCAGAGGCCCTCCGGAAACCTAAAATGCCATCTCCCAGAGCCTCTGCGTGAGCTGGAAATCAGCTGGATGGTACGCATGTGCGTGCTGGAACTGAGCTAGGGCAACGGCTTGTGTGCCGGCAGATATGGTTCCGCGTGCCACCTGTGGCACGCGTGCCATAGGTTCGCCATCACTGGCCTATAGAATGCCAAGATGCCGTTATATGTCTCTCCCCTCTGTAAAAAAACCATCCAGCACCCACAGAAAGACAGATTAGTCATTAGCAGATTAAGGAACGGCTGTAATTAGAGGCACAGCAAAGTATTACAGATCGTGTATTCACAGCTCCAAGGTTGCCAATTTTCCTTCTCGGTCTGTCCATCATTCTTTATAAATTTCTCCCGCCAAATATTCCCTCAGATGCATAAACGCCTCTTCTACCTTCCTTCCTTCCTTCCCTCCCTCCTCCCGCTTCCCACCCCCAATAAATAAGCCGAGGATATCTTGATTTTAATCGAGGGGAAGGGGTGGCACTGATGCCCACATATTAAAACTAATAGTGCAATTCTCGACATGTCTGCTCAGAAATCGGCCTCTCAGCGTTCCCGAGAGGTCTTCCTTCCGACAGCTGCACATCCAAATTGCAATCTAAAGCATGCAGCCAAGTTTTGAAGTCTTCCGTCTCTCTCTCTCTCTCTCTCTCTCCTCCCAGCCTCCCTCCAGGAAGCGTTGTGGTTTATTACTTTAATTAATGGTTGCCGTTCAAGTTCTCCTCTAATGCAAAGAGGATTTTCTTCACGGACTTGGGGAAGAGAAGAGTTCCAGGCGGAGAGAAACTGGCAGTTAACGGAGGGGAATCCTGAGCACGCTTTGATGTGTTAACTTGGCCAGCCAGTCAGGTAATCCAGGAATGGATCCTGGGCGATGCGATTCTTTAATCGGGTGGCTGGATCCAAAGATGGAGCAAAAGAGGGAAATAGATTTGGCAGAAGAGGATCTAGAAATATTCTCAACGTGAGATGGAGGCCTGTCGGTGGACCCTTTCAGAATGCTGTTTCGTGGTCTTCGTAGTTCTCAACTTACAAAAGTTTGTTTAGTGACAGTTCAAAGTTACAACGTGTGACCGGTTTTCACACTTAACGGCTGTCGGTCACGTGATCAAAATTCAGACGCTTGGCAATCGATTCCTATTTATGACGGTTGCAGAGTGATCCGCTTTTGCGGCCTTCTGACAAGCAAAGTCGATGGGGAAGCCAGATTCATTTAACCACTGAGTCACTGACTTAACAACGCAGCATTGATCCACTTAACAACCATGGCAAGGAAAGTCGTAAAATGGGGCCAAACTCACTGAGTACCTGTCTTGCTTAGCAACAAAAATTTTGGGCTAGTTGGTGGCCATAAGGTGAGGGCTTACCTGTGTAAGTCCTCCACAAGGTAAAAGGTGGGTGATTCGGAACGTTGGACTAAACTAAAAACTGTCCTTTGATGAAGCAGGTGAATTTTGCATACCTGCCGTATTCACACCTGCTCTTTCGGTTCGCTTCAGGCAGGTGTTTTGTAACTGATGGAGGAAGCCCCCCCCTCCCCCAATTTCCAAAGCAGAGCATCAGTTCAAAATTGGCTTGATTTTTCAAGTCAGATAATAGACTTGTTTGTGGGGCTGCAATGATGAAGCCTCTCCTTCCAACACGTGATATATCCAGAAAATATCCTTGCAAATTTTTACAGGAAGTTCAACGCTGGAGTCAACCTTTCAACCTGGGTGGTTGAAAAAAATTGGCTTCAAATTCCTACTTCTTTGCCCAAGGACGAAGGGAAAATGCTCCTTTATAGCAGTTGACCCCCACTCAAATAATTCTGAAGGTCAGTTTGTCACCCACTCCTGCCGAGAGCGAGAGCTGCTGGGTTTGGGCCGGTCTCATTTTCTTTCTTGCAACCCTCCACTCATTCCAAAATGTCCTTTGCAAAGAAAGAAAGAAAAATGCAGGCAGTCCTCGACTTACAACCATTTCTTTATTGACCGTTCAAAGTTACGACGGCACTGGAAAAAATAGTGATGCACAACCGGTCCTTGTACTTAATAACCGTGGCAGCATCCCCCGTGGTCATGTGATCAGAATTTGGCAGCCAGCCTGTGATCATCATTTGCGACCTTCCGAGCTAGCTTCCGACAAGCCGAGTTAATGAGGGAAGCCAGATTTGCTTAACAACCGTGCGATTCACTTAACAGCTTCGGTCATTTTTTTAACTGGGGCAAAAAACAAAAGGGATCTAAAATCAGATGCAATTCACTTAACAACCGCTTTGTTAGCAATGGAAATCCTGGCTGGTTGTAAGTCAAGGATTTACCTGTACGTTTTGTTCCTGTGTGTGTTTTTGTATCTCTCACAAGAAGCGACTCCTCTAGTCTTGTGTGTGTAAGAAACACTCATCCATTATCCTCCTTGTCTTGGTTAGGAATGGTGGTAATTGGGGTAAAACAACAAATGTAACTTCTTAAAAAATGAATACATCCAAGCTTTTTTTCTTATATATATATATATCTTGGTGGCTAGCTAAGAACATTCCAGTACTTTGTCAGACCAACCTAGAAGGCTGTCAAACTTGTGTTTTCTCCACCTGTGTTTTCTCTTGGACTGGGGGCTCCACCATTGGGCTGGGGGTATAATTAAACGGGGTCACCCGAGCAGCTCGGCTTGGGGAGCTGTGCCTGCTGGAAGGGAAGTTTCCAAGAGAGCTGACTGACCCTTCGTGAGTAAAGGAGATGGGCGCGGTAGTAGCTTTCGCGAGAGTAAAGCCGTCTCCTTCGTAGCTGTCGGGTGGGATCTTGACGACCTTCTGGGTCTCCAGAGTAGGGGAGGTGCTGGAATTTGTCTTTGTGGTGATGAAGTCTTCCGTCTGCACGACCGCGTCACTTGTCTTCGGCTGGAGAACTCCCGGCAGCTGATCGCTCTCTTCTTCCTGCCAAACGCTAACCAGGGGCAACGCTGTCGAAGGAAGGGTGCTCTTCAGAATGTGGGGTATGTCCTCGTCACGGATCCTCTTCCAGGTCCCTTTCACCATCGCTGGCTGCTGCTGCAGTGGCGGCTGCTGCAGTGGCTGCTGCTGCAGTGGCTGCTGCTGCGGTGGTTGTGGCTGTGATTGCGGCTGCTGCTGCTGCGGCTGTGGTGGTGGCTGTGACTGCTGCTGCTGCTGCTGCTGCTGCTGCAGTGGTTGTTGTTGTTGCTGTTGCCGCTGCCGCTGTTGATTTTCAGTGCCTTTCTCTACAGGAGGAATCACCGGTAGTTTTGAGACCTCCTCGTTCTTCTTTCTCCCACTTGAGGGCTCAGGGCTGTCCAATGGAGTAGAAATAGGGCTGGCGGCCCTCTTGATGATGTTGATTTGAGGAGAGGATGAGTAACGCTTGAAAGGCTCTGGAGGAACATTGTTGGGTTTGACGGGAAGTCGAGAGGGGCTTTCTGAGCTTGTCCTACGTGGCGGTCTTGGGGGGCCCCCTCTAGAGGGACTCTGGCTGGGAAGAGGCATCCGGGAGATGACAGGACGTTGGCTTGTCCCAGTTGGCTTGTCCACTTTAAGATCATCACATCTGGAAGAGCAGAGGAAAACGGTGGGCAGGCCAAGGCGGCCTCTCCGCGGCGAGGCACCCTGAGAGAGTGAGGACAAAGGCTCAGAAGATGATACCTCAGAGCGTTGCCTCATGCGAAGACTGGGTGATTCCTTGATGAATGTCAGCTGCCGTAGGAAGCCCGACTGGTGGGAGTCACTGCTGAGGGATCTCGCTGAGGACATGCGCATCAAATTAAGGCGGTTGGCCTGGAGGATACCTTTCCCGTTGACCTTAGGCCTTAGCTCACTGTTGCTGTTTCCTCCTCGTTCCTCCAGCGTAGGCATGGTGTTCCTCATTGGAAGCGTCTTCTTAACGGGCTTCTGCATAAAAGGGATACGGACAGGTGATTTCTGGGTCTTGTGTTGCTTAGACACAGGGGATTTCTGGACCGGTTTGGGGGCTGGCCCAACGGGTGTGGTGCTTCCACTGGTCTTTCCAGCTTCACGTGACGGCGTCTGTCTGCTGGGTTGCTGCGATGGGGATGTGAGTTTCTTTTGGTTGGGTTGGGATGGCGTGGACGTTCTGGAGGATCCGGATGATGGTGCTCTGTTCATCCTGGCAGGTGGAGTTGCGCTTCTTTTGGGCAACATCAATTCCACCATTTCTGAGATCTTCCCAGGCCGGTGGAGACTCCTTGATCTCGGTTGGTTGAGATTCAGAGTTTTCTCGGGAATTTCTTGCTTAGTGTCCCCTCCTGTTTTCTTTGGGGTGGACCTGGAGCTCTGCATCGGGGATTCCTTGGCCGCATCAGGCACGTAGATCACTGTCCTGCCTCGGAAGACGACGGGTAGGTTGCTCAGTGGTTTCTGCTGGCCTACGTTTTTCTCCGACTTATTCCTGCTGCCAGCACCTCTTGTTTCATTCAGATTCTTGCCATCTTGGAAAGATTTGGGGAGGTTTTTCTTCTCCACGTCACCGGTGGGACCTTTCCTGCCGCGGGTCTTGTCTCTTCTGTCCAAACTCATCTGTAAAGCAGAGCTTGCCGAAAGGCCCGACATAAAAGACAAAATGGAGTCAGATTCCGAGGATGTCTCCTTGCCAAAGGAAGAAGTAGCTTGGTGCAGCCAAGTAACAATAGAGTTTGCGCCTTCCTGGATGGCTTTCCAGTCAACGCTATCCAGATCTGAACCTTTTTCAGAAGCGATTTCATCGGGAAACCTCTCGGGCTTCCATTCCTTGGCCTTGAGACCCTTCTGCTCCTTCTCAGCATTCTTCCTTTTGGCTGAATGGCGTCTCCTCTTGGGCCCACTCAAGCCGATGCCCTTCTGCAAGAGATCGTTGTCTGAACTGTAACTGAGGGAACTGGCAGAGCTGTCCCTCCCTTTGGATGCAGTTGCTCTTGTCCCCTGCCGGCGGTTCGTGGTCAGTTGGCGGTTAGCTCTGATCTTGGACATCTGCATCCTTTCTCCAGTCCCATAGAGCTCGAGATCGCTCAGGGAACTTAGGGAGGAGCTGAGGGAGTAACACGGTGGAGTCTCATCTGCAATCAGATTGCTCCGGAGATGGGGCACCATCTTGTTTTTAGCATGAAGCTGCTGACTGGAGCTTAGCTCAGGTTCTTTCTTAGCCCAGCATTCTTTCTTTTGACCTTTGGTGGCCAGGTTGGGCTTTCTCTTGGGTGAGTTCTTCATGTCTAACTCCACTAGCGGATCATCGGAATCATTCTCATAGAAGCAGTAGACAGCCTCTTCGGTTGGTGTGGTGTGGCAGAAGGATGGGAAGGCTCCATCGTTGTCATGGCTGCTGATCTCTCGAGGCTCCTCCTTCTTCTTGGAACGATGGCCCTCAGAACTTGCCCTTGAGCTACCTTGCCTCAAGAAAGTCAATTCTAGGTTTCTATGGGGAATGTTTCCTCTCCTGGACTCAGCTGATTGGGCCCGGGTTGCGCGGAGCGGACTGGTGTGATTCGATCCAGTTTTGTGCTTAGAGGAGGAGACCATTTTGGTTGGTGTTGAATGGCTGGAAGTGATCCTTCCAATCCTGCAGCTGCTTTGTTCAAGCTGGCGGATTTCCCTCTTGAGCACCCCCATCGGAGCCCCCATTACTTCCTTTCTTTTTCCAGAGCAATGCCGGGAATCTCCCTCGTCTTTCATAGGGTACTGAAGGGTCTCATCACTCAAAGAAGCTGCACTGGAGAAGTTGACGGGAGTTCCTTCTGCTGAGTCAGTGAAGGAATCTTCATGGCCCAGGTAGTCCTTGTTGGGTTGGGTGACCGTAGCCCATCTGTGCTTGGGAATGCCCAAGTGGGAATTGGCAGGAACCAACATGTAGACTGGAAGCTGCATTGACTTCTTTGACTGAGGGTTTAGGACTTGGCCTGGAAGGCCCGAGACAAGGGATGTCCTAATCTTTCGGAAACGGGATGGCATGGCCGAATTGATGCACTCTCTCAGGATTTCAATATCCTCATCAGAGGTCAACTCAAGGCACTCCAGTTTCCTTTGGCCCTCGATGGCCCTTTCATCATCTCTCTTCTCGTGCGTCATGAAGTTCAACCCACTCCTTTCCGGAAACGGCGGGATAAGTTTCAGCTCAACGTCCTTCTGGACATAATGCTCATGGAGGGGTAACGCGCTCAAGCTGGAGGCGCATGAAAAGTTCTCATTGGGTTTCTCCACCGTGAAGTAGACCATGGAGTCGAGGTCTTGGGGCATCTGGAAACGCTCCTTAAAATCCGTGATGTCCATAAATTTCTTGACGTTGTTCTCCCACTGGATGTTGAACTGGCTGGCTTCCTTCTCTGGCTGACTGTTGAGTTCGAACAGAGGTGTTTTGCTGCGGCTTGGAGGCATCGTTTGCCCAGGGCTATCCGGGAGCTCACTTGGACTGACTGTACCACTAATCATCTCGCTGCAGGGCTCACTCTGGATAGAGCTGGCAATGGATGGGCTCTCAAAACTGCCCAGAGAACTGACCGAACTGCAGCGACTCATCACCAAAGGAGTCTCCTGGATATAGTTTTCAGATGAGCTGGAAGGGGTCAAATCCTCATGGCGAGAAGGCGATGCTCCTCTAAGGAACATTTTCTCCTTATTAGGGAAGGGGATAGCAATGGGTTGTGAAGATGAGGTGAGAGGTTCCACCTCCTGCTTTGACTTCTTTACTTGATGGTTCTTTTGTGCTTCTTCCACTTCTTCTACCTCGATGATCTCTAGAGAGGAATCCGTGTCCATCTCGTTCTCACTGTGGCTCTGCCCATCCAGGACGTTGTCGGCGGAGGAAATAGAAGACAGGGAACTGCATCGGGAGAAGCAAATTGGCGTATCTTCCATCGGGTGTTTCTGCAGCCGTCTTGGTTTCGCTGGTTCCTCGGCGGTCAGTTTTTCTGGAACCTTGTTAAGATTATCGGTGGTTTTCATGGATAAACTGGGATAGTAAGAGCTGGTTCCCAAGACCCCCATAGTCCCAGATGCTATGGCATTGTTCTCTATGAGGGGCACATGCTGATAGGACGGGGAGAGTTTGATTGTGTGGACTTTGGGATCAGGATCTAGCTGTCTGCCTCCCTCGTTCTTCTTACATTCAGTTTCCTTCTCAGCAACATCAGGTGGAACCCTTGTTACCTGGGCTTTTTCAAGACGTTTCTCTTTTTCTGGCTCCTCCACCATCACATTGGATTCTTGCTGTTTCTTCTCAGGCAGTTCCATCATTTCCGGCCTATTCATCAAGATGTTCTTCAAATCAAGACGGCTGGGCCGTTTCTGATACCGGTGTAGTTCATCTTTAAAGTCCAAGAAGGTTGTTCGAGTGCATGGTCTCATGTGTTCTTTTGGGCAGTAGCCATCGCTGGTGCTTCCGCTGTTGAGGCTATCATTGGACAAGCTCGTGTAGGCGTTTTTCAACCGCAAGAGGGTGTGAGCCCGGGTCAGACCTTCACGCTTCATAATCCCGCTGGTGTCCGAGAGGCGGCATGGAGAGCAAGACTGAGCACGGGCCTCATGGACTTCATCCAGACCATATTGCCAGTCAAGGCAATGGTCTTCAGAGCTGAGGCTGAAGCTGTCGTCAGAGGAGGTATGGAGAGTGGTTATGTCTTCCACCAACTTATCTATCTTGGCCACAGTCGTCGTGATCTTGTTGGCCAATTTCTCAGCCACTACCGAGACGTCGTTGTCCTGGGACACGAGCAGCGGGGAGACCTTCTTGGCTTCTGTGGACTTCCTACTTGGATCTTTCTCTGGTTCCGGGCCTCTTCTTTGGGAAACCGTTCTTGGCAAAGTGTGGCTTTGGAGGAAGGATGAATTTAGGAACATGGAGAGAACCGACGCATTCCCCGTCTCCGTACTGCTAGAGACGTTGGGCACTTCGTCATCGTCAAAACAACCCGAGTCGGAAGCGTAGTCCTTGGCCAAGCTATCCATGTGCCGCATCGGTTTCTTGATGATGCTGTGCTTCTTCATCGTCTGCTTCTCCATGGTGTCAAAAGTTTCAGCCAAGTGCTGGGCATCCAATTCAGCTTCCAGGGCCTTCTGTTTTCGCATATACAGGGAGGGCATGCAAGAACCGGGTGAGATGACCATGGCATCTTTATACTTGAGCGGCCGGTTGGCAAGGAGGTTGCGGAGGGCCGCAGTGCTGCCCATGGCGATCATCTTGTGCTTAGAGTGGACGAGATTCCGGAGCATGCTGACGGCCCCCAGGTCCCACAGTAGTTCTTGGTCTTTGGGGCTACGCGCAGAGAGGTTCCACAGGGTGCCACAGGCATTGCTGACGATGGTCAGGCTGTGTGACTTGAGGTGCTGGAGGAGAGTTTGAAGGCAGTTGTGGTCCCTCAGAATTTGCCTAGGAAAGAACAGATGGAGGGTAAGATAAAAACAGTGCATATCTAGGTCGGTCACTGGGACCAAAGGTTTCATTTTCCAAGCTTCCGGATTCCTATTATTTATAGATTAACAGAGTTGGAAGAGACCTTGTAGGTCATCTAGGAAAAATGGACCACGATGGGAAAAATTATACAGGTAATCCTTGACTTAGAATTGTGGTGGCGAACCTGTGGCACGCGTGCAACGAGTGACACGCGGAGCCCTCTCTGCAGGCACGTGAGCCATTGACCAGCTCAGCTCCACTGCACGTGTGCGAGTACCTCCCACCAGCAAGCTGATTTTTGAGTCAGGTAAGCTTATGCTTTCTCCTCACTTTCTGTGGTCCATGCCTCCCCAGAACTTTGGAGCTGTTTGGGCATGCAAGTTTTTCCCCTTCTCCCAGTTCCGTTTGGGGATGGGAGGCTTCCCCCCGCCCCATCTCTGTTTGGAGGTGGGAGGCTTTTCCCCTCTCCCACCGCTGTTTTGGGATGTGAGGCCAAAACAGGAGATGGTGGTCCGCGCAAGTTGTTCCACTGATTAATTGTTCTAACTGTCAGGAAATTTTTCCTTAGTTCTAAGTTGCTTCTCTCCTTGATTAGTTTCCACCCATTGCTTCTTGTTCTACCCTCAGGTGCTTTGGAG